>RJWH01001877.1:181008-298959 GCA_004363575.1 Solenodon paradoxus | reverse complement strand
CTCTCTCTCTCTCTCTCTCTCTCTCTCTCTCTCTCTCTCTCTCTCTCTCTCTCTCTCTCTCTCCTTTTTTTGTGAAAGAAGAGGTGCAGGCAGGAGTCCAGGAAAGCAGGGAGGCAGGCAGAAAGAAGCAGTACTTTATTTCGTTGTTCATCCTGCTTGCTCCCCAGACCCAAGTCCTTGGGATGATTGTGGACGCTCTCACCCCGAGGTGGCTGACCAAACTGCCACTCCGGCTGGGCGTGCCATCTTTCTCTTTCTCTTGAAAGCACAGTGGTGCTTCTGAGCAAGCCTCCCTCCCTTTCCCCAACCCAGCGTGAAATATGATGCGTCGTAAGAGAATGACAGTGAGTTTTTTCCAGGCCTTTCCTGGGAACTCCAGATGGAATGGAAGGATAGAGTATAGATGCAGTTACCTTATTTCCTGGTCTCCCTTCTTCTCGCAGGCCCTGTAGGCTCAGGGGTGAAAGGTGCTTATGCGTAACAGTGGAGTGTGAACTTGATGCACCTGCATGTTCCTGCCCACGCTCACCTGGGCAGATGTCATGCTCACCTGGGCAGGTACTTCCAGGACCCTAAGGAGGACAGCATCCCCTCCATAGTTTCCTGCTCGTTTCCTCGGGTCAGGTGCAGAGGTAGCCCTGTGTGGAGTCCACAGAGGGGCTGCTGGGCTCAGTGGCTCCCTCCCGGAGCCCTTTGGAGTGAGAACTAGGGGTTAGATCTGCGAGCAGCGGGTGATTGTGTTGTGTTCAGTGGGTTCGCCCATGTCGGCCTGTCCATTCTGTCTGGTTGTCCGTGACTGGGGCATTACTTCCGTTATTTCACCCACTCTTTGTGGCAGCCCCAGAGGTAGGTACTTACTGATATTACAGATTGGAGGGTCCGGACTGGTCAGAGCGGATGCGTGCGGGGTGGGGGCCCCGAGCCCATCGGCGCCTGGGCATCGCAGACCCACTGTTAACCAACCCCTCACCCTCACTTCCCCTGCGCTCCAGTTTCCTCGTGTCTGTGGAAGCAGGCTCAAGGGGTACCGTTTAGAAAATGTCCCCAAACACATGGTGGAGGCCGGGCAGCCATGACCCAGCAGGGGGAAGAACATACTTCAGATGTGGGTGTCAGCTGCACAGTGGCAGATCTCGAAGAGCCAGAGTGAAACTGTGTTCTTTGGAGCCAGCAAGATGGGTTTTTTCTATTGTGATCAGCCTGGGGCCTGAGAGCCACACCGTCAGTAGGAGCTCGGTCAGCAAGTGCCGGTGGAGTGCCAGGGCCTGCGGGGGAGAAGTAACAATGAAGCAGGAGGCCTGGGCAGTGCCCATGAGGACCGCTTTCCTGAGCCAGCTGGGAAGTGACAGGTGGCCCAGCATCAGGGCCTCGCCGTGTTTAGGGTGCGTCTGACCATAAAGGTCAGGGAGGGCGTGGACTGGCTTGTGTTCACGGACAGGGGACAGGGACCCAAGGGAGCTGTCGGGGGCTTGGCTGGATTGAGATAGGGCTCCTCATCTAGGCCCACTAGGTCAGCGCGAGGTCACAGCTGAGTGGTTTGTCCTGTCTGCAAAAGGTTAGTCTGGCTGTCCCTTGAACCACACAGTTTGAACTTCTGGGTGCACTGACAGGCAGATCTGATTGTGCCCTAGGTCCCGCACTCGTAGCTTCAGCCACCCAGAGGTGTCATTTGTCTGTCTCTGTGAATGTGGAAGTAGTGGAATTGGATGCCCCATCCCTGACTGTAACTTACATGGGGGTTTTCTACTGTGTGGGGTGGGGCTAGAGGGAAGTGGGGTCACCTGCCCCACTCCCACGCACTGTTCAGGCGTCCACTGTGACCGTCAGTAAGCATCTCGTCTTTACGGAATTGGAGGTTTCAACACTAGGGCCACCAAACAGTTCCTCCCTTAGCTTTGAAGACCACATCCAAGGGAAGTCTTATCTTCTAGAGATCATTTTCCTCATTTTATTAATAAGCCAGCTGTTACAGCCCCTCTTAGGGTAATGTTCTCTTTCTTGCTCCTGTGATTTCAGCGTGCGTTCTATTTGCCTGTCCTCTTGGTGATGATCTGGTTTCTGGGACATTTTCTATCCATTGCTTCTGCTTAGCCAAGTCCGTTTCCACTAGATCTTCATGTAGTTTCGTAATTAAAACCCTTAATTTTTAATGCTCTTTTAAAGAGGTGTTATAAGTATGAGATGGTTTATGATTGTCATAAAAATCAGTATATTCTAACATTGTGTCTAGTGTTGACTGTTTCTCTCCAACTTCCAGCTTATGCCCACTGAATCCTCAGTTATCTATACATCTGTTCGCTCTCCTTTCTCCCTGAGCCTGGACCGGGGTATACACTTCCTCTGAGAACCCTGCTCTCCTGGCTTTGTCCTACCTCTGCCTCCTAGGGTGGTTCAAACCCAGACATACTACGTAATGAGGAAATGACTGATTTCTGTAATGGTTCTTTATCCCTGTGTTTTTCAAATTATGGCTTGTGACCTATTATTAGAGCCCACTTCAGGAGTCACATCCAGCCTAAAAAGTAGAATATGTGTGTCAACTTCATGGTCATGATATAAAGTGTATGTCATAGTCAAACATGTTTTGAAAGCCTCTGATATATTAGAAGACATGGCTAAGTTTGAGAAAATTGTCACAAGGCAGGACAGGGCCCACCGAGTGCTGCTGCTGATGTTCCTGTATCAAAGGAATAAGGTCCCTGTGTGTGGCCCTGAGTGGTTTGTAGCGCCTTTGGAGGTTGAAGGAAGAGTGTCAAGTCACAAAGGGCTTCCCTCTGTTACTCCTCATTGCTCAGCTCTCAGCTGACACACTTCTTCCCTGGCGAACCTCCCCTCCTTCCCTGGTTCTAGATCAGGGGCCCCTGTTAGATGCTTCCGTAGAACTACACTTCTCCCTGTCAGAGTACTTAGCTCAGCTTTTAATAATACATTGATCAGTATGGTCATTTGATCATTGTTCGTCCCCCTACCACCCCCACTTCTCATTTCCTATAACATGACCTCCACAGGGTGGGCATCAGGTCCGTTTTTGCTGATTGTACCTGTGGGAGTCAACTCAGTGCCTAAATACATAGTCAACACCCAGTGTATACCAATATCTGAGGCCCAGTTGGGCCGCTCCCCTCCACCATAAACCCCTCTGTTCTCGTGTCTTGTCCACAGCGGAGTGGGCTTTGGTGGTGCAGGCGAATGTGCATGCGGAACAGGGCTTGAAGCTCCAGGAACTCAGCCTTGTCGGTGGCGCCCCTGTCCCTGCACACAGGCCCACACCCACGGGGTTGCACTTACCCCTCCTCTGAGAAGCAAGTTAGGGCTTGGGCTTAAGCAGAGTTGGAGATATCACGTCTCGTGAGTGATGGTCTCTTCTCTGGCTCTGGGGCTCCGTAGTTTTAAGTTCTTTCGATGAAGACTGTCCAGGCCACTACACCAGTGAGTCAGAAGTAGCTCGTTGGGATTCTGCAGGAGGTGCTGCTGGGATGGTTTCAGTGGCGGCTCCTGGTTTCTGTTAGCCTGTGTGGGCATCAGTAACATAGTGAGTGTTCCTGAGCACAGGTGGGTGACTTTTCTCCAACCCTGCAAGTCTGAGAGTGAAGGCAGAAAGTAGAGAGAGGGGAGGATCCATAAGTGTTTCTAGGGATGCTTTAGCATGGAAAACATGTTTCCAAAAAACTCTTGAAACATTGTATTGTAGGTGGAAGAGAATGCTGACCCTGGCTGGCTGCCAGAGCCAGGCATTTATCAGCCGCCCGGGCTCAGCGCCGCAGCCAGCGAGCTCGTGGGCTTTGGAACTGCTTTCCCATTACAGAGGCCAGACCTCTGTGACCCCAAGTATCATTTCCACAGCAGCCAGCTGCGAAGAGGTGGGGGTTTTGACATCAGCAGGACAGTTGTAATAAGAAGTGGATGAGCTTTTAGATAGAAAATTTACTCTGTGGCCTTGAACGAATGCCATGTACCCAAATCCCAGTTTCTTCATCTCTGAAGTAGAGAAAGGAACACGGATGCGTGTGATCGTATGCAGAGGGACCCACGTTGTGGGGAGCGGGCATGTGGGCACACATGCTAGCATCATCACCGTGGGTTTGTTTTTGTGTTTTTAAAGTCAAAGTGCAGGCAGGAGTGAAGAGTAGGCAGGCAGGCAGGAAGAGAGAAGAGGAAGCATTTTTTAATTTATTTTATTCAGTTGTTCATCTAGGTGCGTTCCTGTGAACCCAGGGTATGAACCCAGGATCTGGGGATGTATATGGACTGTGCCCGAACTCTGCTCTACCAGGGCTTGCCACACCATTTTATTTCATTGTATTCATTTATTAATGTTCAGGAAACTTAATTTCAGAGAATGAGTCACTTGCCTGAGATCATGTTGGTGGCAAATGGTGACAGTGATTTCCACCCAGGATGGACATCAAATCCTGAATGTTCTCTTTCTTTCCAGTCCCATCTCTCTTTTTCACCTTTCCGCTCTATTTTAGTGGCAATGCCTTTGCTCCTCACTCTGGCTCTGCCTTCTGTGCCCAGTCTTATTCAGGCTGACCCAGGCTGGAAATGCCTTTCCTCTAGGTTCCATTTTTCAAGCCAACGCTGCTCCTACCCTAGATCCTAATAAATACTTTGGGCCCAGTGTTGTTCTCTGAAGAGCCTTCTGGTTTGGCATCTAGAAGGATGACAAGTAATCGTATCAGCTGAGTCAAGGCTGATGTATGTGTGAACCAGGCTGCCTCTAGTTCCTTTCCTTCCAGAGAGAACTTGAGTGTGATAAGAGGTGCGCTGGGAATGGTTTCATTTACCTCCTTGTGGGGTCAGACATGGTCGCAGTTGCAGAAAGTATCCCAGAGGATGTCCCACTGAGGAGTTTTTGATCTCCTTTTTTTTTTTTTTTGGAGGGAGCTGCTGTTTTCAAACGTTCATTTTTCTGTTACCTGATGTTATGTGATATATATTACATTTAATATGTACATTTCTTTTCTCCTTGTCTGAGGTACTTTTGGGCATTATTACAGAATCCCTGCAAAGATGGGACAGGCAGATAATAATCCCCTTTTATACCATGAATGGTGCTATTCTTATGGGTAATTTGATAGAGAATTTTGTTCACTGGACGAATATTTGAGGGCTAAGTCTTTTAACTTTCATGTTATAAACTAAATAAACATTCATTTCCCCCGTTTATAGACACGATGACGGTTGCTGGGCTGTTTTCAGTTCACTTGGTTAGAATTGTCTGAAGAAGCAGCCCTGGGCACTATTTCTTGAAATAAGTGTTACTGTAGTCTGTGTGTGAGACATTCTGTGTCCGCTTCCCTTTTCCCACACTCTTCGCTGTGCTTCTTTCAGGGAAAGTTCGGTGGCGGGACTTTAACCAGGAAGCTTATGTGGGAGGAACAATGGTTCGCTCCGGGCAGGACCCCTATGCCCGCAACAAATTCAACCAAGTGGAAAGTGATAAGCTGCGGATGGACAGAGCCATACCTGACACCAGACATGACCAGTAAGTATTCAGCTGTCTGCCCAGCATTTCTCTTGCTTTCCCACGACCCAGGACGTGGCTGTGTCTGGACACTGAAGTTTTCCTGTTACTCAAGAAATGGAGCTGTGTTGTATCTTCAAGTGTCATGAAACAAGGAAAATGTCTGAGGCATGTGGCATGTGGCAGCGGAATGTCACCTGTAGGGAGTCTGAGGACAGTTGTAGAGGGAGATCTAGGCTTTCAGGTGCCCCCTGGAATCTAGAGGCTGCGGCTGGCTGGCCAGAGCATGGGAGTCAGCAAGAAAAGTTGTCACTAGTTCCGTGTTTACTGACAACTTGTGAGTTTTAAAATCCATTCATGAAAAAAAGCTTTCCTTTCATACCCTTGTTGGAAGGAGGAAAACCTAAACTCTTGCTTATTAGGACAGCAGAAGTTGAAAATGTTTCAAGGTTAGAAAGGGGAAAGAAACAAGCCAGCAGGGTTGATGTTCGATTGAGCAGAAACATGGAGACAAGAGGGACAGGTGACATCTCACCACACCATGTGCTAAGGGGGAAGGGTCCTGTCTGCACACTTCTGTGAACTCCTCAGGGGTCTGGGACCCAAGAGAGCAGGATACCCCGGCTGTATGAGGCTCAGCTGAAGAGGTGTCCAGATGTTCTGTTGTGATTCTGTCACCACTCAAGGAAGTGTGTCTACAGCCCACGCTGCCACGCCACCCCTTCACCCTCCTGGGAAGAAGCTTTAGGGGGCTCTTCGCATTGAGATTCTTACAAGGTTATTCTTGTTTCAGATTTTTTAAACTTGGGAGGGCACATTTGGAGGGCAGCTGTTTTCCAGGGTGCTTCATAGGCCTGCCTGCTTACCATGTTACTCGGGGGGGTCGTTAATCCTGCTGGTTATGGGGTGGGGATCACACATCCGTGACTCAGACACTGTGCTCAGAGCTCCAGGGAACAGCCTCGTCCCATTCTAGCTGGTTCTGGGTGTGTGGGGTGGTGATGACAGCTGAGTCAAGAAACGAGGGCAGGCAGCACTCCAGAACGCAGACAGTCTGCCCTAAAGCAGTGCATCAGGGTACCGAGGAGTTTGGAGGATCAGGAAAGACCCCAAGGAGGGGTGAGTCCTGAGCTGGAGATAGCCAGGGAGAGGGCCAGTGAAGAGGCCCTGACAGGCAGCCCCAGCTTCCCCACAGGGGTCTGATCTCCAAGAACAGGCTGGCAGGGCTGGGAGGCGGGTCCGCTGAAGAAAGACACAAAGCCCACTGAGTTACATGTGAACACATGATGAAGATTTGCTTTGTTTATCGGTGACTAGCACACATGGAAAAAGCATCTTGTTTTCTTCTTTCTTCTGTCAGCCAAACACCATTCTTTTTCAATTATTTATTTAAGTTCCTTAAAACTGAGAACCTCTCAGTAAAAGTACAGATTTCCTGAGTTACTTTAAGAAACTTTACTAATCGTCAGCATCATTTAACAGCCAGTGGCTCATTCCCTTTTATTAACAAATTTATTGGGTTCTGCTGAACTCTTTACCCGCAGCAGCTCTTAAGTAGGTAGATTTATGTTTTTTTCAGACAGAGGCGGTTAAGTATGGGTGTGTGAGATATTTTTAACATATGAAATAAACATGGTCAATATTTAAAACACAACATATGTAATATTAAGAATTCCATCATTTTTCTAAATCCAGTCCAAGAGAGTGTCTTCACTTAATGGTTCTTGTAGTTCGTTACTTTTTTCCTAAAGGCCAGTTTACGGACTCCTCATGCTGTGCTCCCGATTAGAGTCGGCGTGATGAGCTGTTAAATACCGCATCTAAAATAGGGCTTGTTGACCTGGGGTGCAGGTACTCCCAGGGAGTCACATGTGGTTTCGAGACTTAAAGCTCTGACACTGTGTGCGTGACCTCAGGTTTGTACATGTCAGCATCTCGGTGGGGACCTCAGTTGGGTGTGTCCCCATCCCCCATCTCAGACTAATGGGCCCTTTCACCTGGCCTGTGCCCACCACACGATCCCCACGACTCACATTTCTGTTTGACACCAAGGCTGTCCTCACTGCACAGAGAGGAATCTGAGTCTCCCACAGTGTTGATAACTTGCCCAATAGTTAGGAACAATTGACTTTGGGTCAGAAAGGGTCATTGTGGCTTTTAGGAGGTTGGCCTAATCTCAGGAGAACAGTTACAGTGCTAGCGTGCTGTAGCTCAAATCTACCTGGTGACTTGAATCGGCTGCTTGGAATTCAATCTCCTTGATAGGGTGTGAGTTTTATGTCACTAATTCATAGCCTGTTCCCCTGCTCCAACTTTTCCTCTCCATACCTCTTAGAGTTGAGAGAAAACAGGTCGTCTCTGACAGCTCATCCACGGGTGAGCTCAGGTTCTGCCTCCACTGTAAGTCCCTTCGATGTCCTCCATTAAACGATTTATCTTTCCTTCTTCAGCTTTTAAAATAGGAGTTTGTCCAGATGTTTGAATATTCATCCTATGGTGAGCTGCATTTTAGGTGGCTTTAATTTTAGTTCCAGCTACTGTGTCATGTTCATTTGCATGTGTTAAGGAGCAGCTGGGATGCCTTCCACATTTGTTGGATTTTGGCTAAATTAAAGTTTATCCAAAGTCAATTGGATGCCTGGAACTGAACGACTGTGCTGTTCTCAAAGTGAAGCTTTAGAATAACCATTCTTATTAAATGTCAGGGTAGGAAGATCAAGTTACATCTTTGAATTTTTCCTGCATATAGTGAATAGAGAGTTATTAAAACATTTGACCTTCCTATATAAATATCGGGTTTGTTTTTTTTTTTTATGGTCTCTTTCTTTGTGTAGACCCAAAGAAATGCTTGCCCAGTCGAATTCAATCTTGTGTTAAATTTGAAAGTAGTACAGGTGGAGGTTATTAAGAACAAGGTTTTTAGAGTCACAGAGACCTTGGTTGAAATCCCAGACTCTCCAGTTCTTAATCCTGTGGTCTTAATCATCTATAAAGTGATGTAACATTATTTTATCTGGTTACTGTGAGGATTAAACAAAGTGTGTTCCTTCTCTTCTCCCCTAAGATTTTGCTCAAGAGCCTCCCTTAACTACCTTCCTAGGAGGACAGCCCCTAGTTCCTTATTCCCCACCTCCCCTGCCCTGCTTGGTTTTTCTCCGTATTTTCTATCACCACCTACACACCCTGTGTTTTACTTATCTGTTTGTTCATCTGTCTCTACTCATGAGAATAGTGAGTTATTATGTCCAGGATCATTACTTGACCAACTCATGCTATGCAATAAACTCAATAAATATTTGTCGAATGAACGCATCGCTTAGCACACTGTCTGGTATATCATGGGTGCTCTGTTAATCATTAATAATATTAAGTCATAAAAGAATAAAGAAGACTGAATGGGATTTTAAGCAGCAGGGCTCATAAGAACCCTGAATAACTACAATGTGTTTGTGGTCTGCAAAGACTCAATCCGTATTTCCTGTCCTTCGGAATGAAAAGAACCAGGAGTGTAGGCCTGTGTTTTATTTACTTTTTTAAGTGCTTAAAAAACATTGTGTCAAGGAAAAATATTTACCTGGAGGCAGGAAGCATAGAAAAGCCTGCTGTGATTGAAATACTAGACATGACATACAGGAAATACTAGACCCAGGAATTAGAAGGATGGCAGTCCAGCCTGTCAAGAAAGCAGTTTCTCAACTGAAAGATCAAAAAATGCTTCTCTACTCTTTAAAGTCATTTGAAATTTCAAATAATCAAGACTAAAAGCAAATTAAAGCATGAGGCTTTTGAAGGTATTTTTTCAGATTTTTATTTCTTCTCCCTACCGTTTCTGGGGGTTGTTCTTGTCCTGGCAAAGGGTGATGGGAAGCAACACCGGAGGTGGCTCAGGTCTAGATACACAGCTGGCCTTGAACTGCACAGCTTTGAACTGAGTAGGCTCAGTTATAACACACATTTCCTTATGAACAGACCGCAAACTTCCAGCGTTGGTAAATCTGATGCAGTACTGTAAGAGCATTTTCTTTATGATTGTTGTAACATTTTCTTTTCTCGACTACTTTGTTGTAAGATTACAGTATAGATCCCATAACTAACTCCCAAGTTGTTCAGATGTCACCTTTATTCTGAAAGTGAAGCCAACAGGATATGCTAATGGCTTGGATGAGGAGTGTGGCTTCAAGGTCTGTGACTGGAGCAAAGATGGCCTATCGTGTATGTGAGATACGGAGGCTTCGAGCCGGCTGGGTGTAGGGGACATATTGGGAGTTAAAATCTGGAAGTGTTAAGTGCAAGATGCATTAAGCGTCTAATGTCGGTGGACCTTTTTTGTATCAGGAGAAAAGACCTCAGTAGGAATGTAAATTTAGGAATGTTCAGCATCGAGATGATATTTAAGACCGTGAGATTGGATGTCATTCCCAAGGCAGTGGACATAGAAGTAAGAAGAGGCCCACAGACACTCTGAATGGCTCCACTGCTGAGATCTTCAGCCGAGCATTTAAAACCAAAGCTAACATTGGGGTTACAGTCTGACATTGTCCGTCACTCACAACTGTATGTGGTGCAGAGGTCCCGGGGAAGAAATGCGCTTGCTTCCTTATTTAGAGTTATGGGGATGTTAAGAAGTGATTATCTCCCTGAAAAGTAAGGCCTGTTCAGAACCCAGCTCAGAATGGTTTTCTATTTTGTTTGGAGACTTTTTTTTTGGCCTAGAAATAATCTGACAGCAGGAAAGTGAAGCATAGACATCAGAGGGATGCAGAAGTTTAGGAACTGTCATTCTGTCTGCATGGGGAAGACTGTGAGATGGCTTGCTTTTTAATTGTTTATATAAGTAAAAATCAAATAAACCTGTAGCAGGAAAAACATTTTGTTTTCTTCTTTCTTCTGTCAGCCAAACACCATTCTTTTTCAATTATTTATTAAAGTTCCTTAAAACTGAGAACCTCTCAGTAAAGGTACAGATGTCCTGAGTTAAATAGGCCGTGTCTCGGGCACCCTTGCCTTTTATCACTACATTTAAGTGAAGGATTTGAAACATCGTTTCGTCTGAAACTGAAATGTTGTTGCTGAGAACAGGGCAAACTCACCCTCGCCTGGACAAGAAATCCTTCTCTCAGCCAGAAGTTTATCCAAGTTATTTACCTGACAGGCTTTAAATCAGGAACGTACTGTTTTTACAGAATCAATGCCTTATAGTTACATCGTGTGGTTTGGTTTCATTTAGAAGAATCACTAAAGGATTCTGTTTTGACCAGTTTTTAAAATGTCTGGCATTAATGCAGCCCAGAAGGAGAGCAGAACTGTTGAGGGACCCATGTTTACCTGTTTATTTTACCTTGAAGGAAATTTCAACAAGAGGGCAGGCATTTAAGTAATAGACTATGCTGTTTACTCTCCCTGAAATGTCAGGGTTGATGGCAGTTGTTTGAAAAGAGTGGCTAATCAGGATTAGGGTTGTGAAGAAAGATATAATCTAAACTTCTCATTGTTACTCAGGAAGAATAAACATTCTTCAAGCCAAGAAAAAGATGTCAGCAGCTTGGAGGGAAGCTCTGGGAAGGCAGTCGTTAGGGAACTCGGTTTTATTTGTCGGGGAGCAGAAGACCTGGTTCTGAAGGGAGTCTGTTCCTCATTAGTGGGTGTGGGGGGAGTCTCATTTTGGGCACTCCGCACTTTGTTTTCACTCAGCACTGTTCTCATAAAAGCGGGTCCTGTAAACACACGCAGCCGGCCTCCCTTGACACCTGCTCTGTGGCAGAGGTGGCCAGAGTACCGCCACCTCCGCAGCGCAGGGGGCTTCACGTGGCCCCTGTCCAGCTGAGGTGCTTTGTAAACCCAGCTCCACTTTCTTCTGTCCCACCACAGGGTCCTGGTGGAAGAGGCAGGTGCCACACAAGGCACTGGACATGGGATGGGCATGTCTCTAAGCAGGGGCCCCCTTGCTTGCTCTAGTTAGCCCTTGTTGGCATTTTTGGCGCGTGGAGCAGAGTGGGTTTGATTATGGTGTAACGGTGAGTCTTAAAAGTCTGTAATATAGGCTGGTGCACTCTGTGGCCTAGCAGATAAGGCCACTGGACATAGTCCACATACATCTCAAGGACCCAGGTTCAAGACCCAGGGTGGTGCGGAGACTAGGGGGCACCACCTAAGAGGAGCAACTAAGTAAAATAAATAAATATTTTAAAAAATGAAAGAAGTCGGGAGGAGGAGAGAGAGATTTGTTTATTTAGTTGTTCATCTTGGCTGTTGCCCCCTGGCCCCAGGTCTTGAATCTGGGACCTTGGGATGTATGGGCACTGTATCCGGTGAGCTTATCCGCTGGGCCACCCAGGCTCACCCCTCCACCTCCGCTTCATTCTGCCTTGGCTTTTTTTTTTTTTTAAGTTTATAATACAGTGAAAGTAATGAAGAGAAACCATGAACTACAAATCCTTCTGTTGATAAGAGTTCCACTGGAATGAAGCACTATGAATGCACTTTTAAAAAGTTATTAGTAAATAACAAAACATTTATTGGGCATTTTATTAGCACCAAGGGCTGTGGTCAGCTTTTTTTTTTTAATACAGGTTTTTATTAAATGTTACCAAAGAGGTTTTAGTCTAAAGCAAAGTTCACATCCCCAGATTCTTCTCTCCTTTCGTCTGCTTTTTGCTCAGCCAGGGCAGCAGCGGAGGACAGGGCCTCCTGCCAGGGTAGGGGCCCGCAGCCCCTACATTCCCAGGGCCTTTGCACACTAGTCAGGCTGAGAGGTTCTATATTTGCCACCTGCTTTTATGAGGGCACTGATCTTATACTGTGGCTGTCACCTCATCTTCCTGCAGGATGAGGACTGCATTGACACAGGGGAGCTCCGAGATGGAGGCCATGGTGCAGGCAAGAGCTGGTGGGCATTGCCAGGTGCCATGATAGTCGCCACATGAAGTGAGGGCTTCACCCCAGGGTGCTCTTATGTGCTCCTTCTTCATGTGCATTCATTTTATTTAATCTGTGTGGCACTTCTGTGAAGGAGATTATTCTTTTTTTTTTTTTAAGGTAATTTATTTTTTAAAGGAAAGGTGCTGGTAGTAATGAAGGTAAGCAGTCAGGCAGGAAGAGAGAGGAGAAGGAAGCATTGTATTTATTTTATTTACTTTTGCATCTTGGTTCTTCTCCCTCAGCCTGGGGTGTGAACCCAGGTTCTAGGGATCCATGTGGACTGTGCTCAGGCCAAGACTGTGGACCAAACCACTGCTCCACCAGGGCATACTGAAGAAGATTATTCTGATGAGTTCAGACACACCCCGGCCCAAAAGCCCCTGCATTCAGAGCACCTCCAGAAAGTGCAAGCGCTTCCCCCAGGAGTCAGACACTCTGGGAGGTGGCCCTGTTTGCTAGGAGAAGTACTCTCCTCTTCCTTCTGTTGCCACTAGGAGTATGTTGAAGGCTTGGCAAACAGTTGTCATCCCTAGGCCTCTTGAGGTGCTCTCCTTTACCCTTGGGAGTCATGGGATACCACCGTTAGAAGCCAGGGGGTTGTTTCATCACACGCGGGGAGGCATGTGGGAAGCTGAGTCACTGATGCTGGGCGACTTGCCTGACTGCACAAGGTGGGTAGTGGAGGAATTGGAGCGCAAAGTACCTGGATTCCCTGACCAGAGTCCCGTCCTTGAGATGCGGCTGCCTCGCCGCCCACCAGACAACCAGAGGAATTGCATTTCTAGCTGGCTACATGCTGGCGAATCGTGAGACGTTGAAAAGTAGGCTTCTGCTTCTTTTTCCAGTCTCAGGTTCTCCACGGGGATATCATGGAAGAGTGCACTCCACTTCCACACCCTGGGAATGTGGCTCACGGCTTGCTGAAGTGAGACTTCTGTGTCAGTCCATGTGACGTCTGTCCATGCTGTGAGGGGCACTGGCAGACATGGGAGATAGTGCCATGTGGGCTGTCGGAGGTGGCCGGCTTACACGTCCCCCACCAGTTCTTCCCAGGGGCTAACCTGCACCCCTTGTGGAAAATGCAGGCCATCTGCTCTTGTTCATCAATTTGTCATTTTTGTGTTTGCTTGTTTTCTAGTGTTGTCACAAAACCAACTCCAGGTTTCAGCAATAGACCACTCCTTTTTCCCTTTATATACCCCCCCACTTTTAACATCATTTCAGACCCTATCTAAAGGCATCTCAATTCAAGAAGACCTTGGGCCTGAAGGGCAGCATAAGGCACAGACAGTGTAGATGCAGTCTGTGTCTGAATTTGCATCTCTGAAGTGCCCATCCACACACTTACCTCAGTTTCCCCACTTGTCACTCCGGGCTGTAGTTTGGGCAGATATGGGATGTTTCTGAATGAGTGATGTAATTTTGTTTTGTTACTCTTTGATCCCCTCTTTGCTCCAGCATTGTGTAAATGCAGGGACGAAGATGAGTATCTTCTCTGTCCTCAGAAGAGCTCGTGTGTGTGATAGGAGAGTAACTACTGTAGACTGTTTCGCTGAACTCTCTTCTTTCTACTTTACACCAGTTTGTGAGCCTCTGTTTTCTTGGCAGATTGACCCTCATGTCACTATGAAATGTCCTCCTTATCCTGAACCGGGCTCTTTGTCCTGTTCCCTATCGTTACAGCTGCACCGTCTTTCTTTGGTTATGTTTTTGAATCGAGTATCTTTTCATGCTTTACTTTTAGCCGTTTTGTGTGTGTGTAGTAAAGTGTGTCTCTGTAAGTAGCATATAGTTGGATGTTGGATTTTATCCACCCTGATCATCATGTCTTCTGTTGGAGAGTTTAGTTCTTTCACATTCAGTGGAAGTGCTAGCATATTCAGGTGTGATGCTGGCATCTTAACAACCTGTGTTCTTTTCGTTGAACCACCTATTTTGTGCCCCTTTTCCTTGCTTCTTCTGGATTAAGTATTTCCCCCTCCATTCATATGTTACGTTCTTGACTTACTGGAGTTTAATGGAGTGAATGATTCTATTATAGCCTGGATAACACACAGACTGCACTGCTTCCCCTCTGCTTAGATGCCTCTCCCTTTTATAGTCCTGTTATCTAGTTTAATCCTCTATTTATGTGAAAACTACACAGAACTTCCATTAGAATTATCTTCACATTTATGTTTCCGTTTTTTCATTTCCTGTATTTTCCTTTTTCTATCTAGGACTCTTTCCCCAGTTCCCTGAGAACTTTATTAGCATTTCTCTGAATGCCAGTTTGCTAACAGTGAATTTTCTTTTACTATTTTCCTGAAAAAACAGCCTTATTTCACTTCCATTTTTCAGGAATATTTTCATTGAAGATGGAATTCCCAGTTGACCGTTATTTTTGGCACTTAAACACTGTTATTCTGTTTTCTTTTGGTTTCCATTGTTTCTGGTGAAGTAGTAACTGTTAGTCTTATTGTTGCTTTTTGAAGGCAATTGACTTTTTCCTTAACTGCCTTAAAGCTATTTCCCTTTTTCTTTAATCTCCAGCAGCTTTGTAATAACATGCCTCAATGTTTTCTTTGTCTTGAACCTGTTTGGGTTTGTAGAATTTCTTGAATCTGTTGCTTATGTCTTTTGTCAGTTTTGCTTATGCTCTATTTTTTCTCCTCTCTCCTTATTGGGGCCTAAATTTATCTTTTGTGAGGTATTTCCACATGTTCTCTGTCCCATCTGTCCCCTTATGCTTTTTCCATATTTTTTATTCTTTTTTATTCGCTGTGCTTCAATCTGGTTATATTTCTGTGGACCTTCCTTCCAGTTCACTAATCATTTCCTCAGCTATATCTATTCTCCTTTTAAATCTATATATTGAATTCTTGATTTCAGGTATTATATTTTGTTGCATATAAATACAGAAAGAAGTATTTGAAGACTCTAGCTGACATTTTCATCCTCCAGAGAAGACTGAGTTTTGCTCTCTGGCAGACAGTTGAAAGAGAGCAGATCTCCTGGGTCAGATCTGAAATTAGCTTGTATAAACTGTGCTTCAGAAAGCAAGCTGATGAGTGTCCAGTTCTCTTTTGCTACTAGATGGCCCTTTGGGATTCTACCTAGAAATCTGGGGTGTTTATGGGAGCCCCTTTTCCTCAGTCACCTGGACTTTAATTCTGGCCTCCTCAGCATCCATGATACCTAGAAAGTTGAGCTAGACTTCCTCCCTTGTAAAGCCATAATTTCTACTCTACTTCTGCAGACACTTGGCTGTGATTGAGAGACGGAGGCTCAAAGAATATGGGCCTTACTTTCGGGGCCTTCTCTTTCTGGGAACCTGGCCCTGTAATACCTGGCTGCCTTGTTAACTCTCCGGTGTGTCTCATCCCAAATTTCAAATTGCTTTCAGTGTGAAGGTTGGTTTGTAACAAGGAATTTCACTCTTTTGAAAACAAGAAAGACTCCTGATGTGTTTGGAACCCAAATTCAGTATGAGTTGGATGGTTCGTACACTTTGCCCTGAGCAGCGGTGCCTAGCCCAGGTGAGAGTAAGTTGAAACAGTATGGGACTGAAGAGGGAAGGTGGAGCTTTATCAGTGCCACTACCATTTACTCTCTGACAAAGGTCAGAATAATCTCTCTAAACCTTGGCTCTCTTACCCACAAAACAATCTTTCCTGCCCTGCCCATCTTGCACATTGTTATTTGCTTAGATAATTCGTGCAAGGACTTCATCAGTTGCACAAATACAGGATATTTGTGTATTCATGTCATTGTGTGTGAGTGGCGGTTTGTGATGATGTGCAGTCAGCTTTGATAAAGAGTGTGAGCTGTTATTCTATTAAGCTCTGCCCTCTCTTTGTGTGACATTGAAGGCAGACTCAGCTTCCCACGTGTGAGTGGCCCTGCTCTGTTGAGGGGTGAGTGCATTTCCTCACTGCAGTGCAGTTTTACAGGGTTTCATTGTTGACTAAAAGCAGTTGAGGAAATGACTTTGAATCAGTGATCTTATCTACTTTAAAAAGAAATGAGAACAAGAAAAAAATGAAATGGAAGTGAGATCTGTTTTGGGGTCTGAACAAACCGTCATATTTTAGCCATCCACTGAAAACCTATTGTTTCACCTCTCCGTGGGGCAGGGAATCGTTTGGAAAAAAAAAAAAGTGTTTCTTTTTGATGAAAGGGGTTTTATATACTTAGGCAACTGTCTAGACAGTATAAAATATGTTTTGACTTTCTCAGTCATTTAGGCTGTTTATTTCCCTTTTTCTGAAACAATGTGGTATTGGAGACTTTTCTGATGAGTTTGAGAGAAGCGGCATTGTGAGTTTCTGGTACCTACATTCTTAGACCAGAACATCTGCCAACTCACCAGGGTGATTTGCCAGTTTACATCTGCTCTGGAGTGTTCAATTTTAGTGGTGAAATTTGTCAGAACCCAGATGCCCGTTTCAACCTGTAAAATGAAAAATACAGACTTTGAAAATAGCATCCATCTTAACCATATTCAATCAACCATAAGTTTCTCCATCTGACAGTGAGGGAAAAAGAGAAAATCCACATCAAAAAAAGGAAATCCAAGTCTATTAAAAGAAGACTGTGGCCCAATAGGAATAATGCACTTGGATTTGAAGTTTTCCATTCATTGTTGATTTCTTTTTATTCTTGTGTCCATGTATTCATTCAGGAACATTTGAGTCCATACTGTGTGACAGGTGTGTGTGTGTATGTGTGTGTGTGTGTGTGTGAGTGTGTTTTCTGGTCACTGGGTAAACAGTGATTAAGAGAAAACACACACACACACCTGTTTTCATAGAGCTTGCATTGAGGCAGTGGGAGTAGAGACAGCAAAATAAGTTATTAGATTATATGGTTTGAAGACATAATGCTAAATGCTGTGGAGAGAGATCAAATAAAGGTACAGGTCAGGAAATAGTGGGGTCAGGGGTAAAAGTTCTAGTATAAACAGGCGGTTAGGCTCAGAAAAAAAATAAAAACCTTTAATAAATGAAAAAGCAACCAATAGGAAGGGAGAAAATATTTGCTAATATTATATCTGATAAGAGGAAGGGGTTAATATTTAAAATATATAAAGAATTCATACAACTCAGAAGCAAAAAAATAAATAACCCAACTTAAAAATGGGTAAAGGGCCTGAATAGACATTTTTCCAAAAAAAAAAAAAAAGGCCAGCAAGTACACGAAAAGGTGCTCAGTATCTCTAACCATTAAAGAAAGGCAAATCAAAACAATGGGAAGTCACCTCAGACCTGTTAGATACCTAAAATCAAGAAGCAACAAGAGTGGACAAGGATATGGGGAATAAAGGACATAGGGGCGGGGTATAAATTGGTGCAACCACTATGGAAAACAGCATGGTGGGACCTCAGAAAATAATATGCAAAATATCAAATGATCTAGCAATTCCACTTCTGGGTATATCTCTGAATCAGTCAATCACTATGTCAGAGAGCTGTCAGTGTCTCCCTGTTCATTGCAGCGTTATTTATAATAGCCAAGTCATGGAAGCAATCAAAATATTCATCAACAGACTGGATAGAGAAGATGTATGTGCACAAATACGCATCAACAGACTGGATAGAGAAGATGTGTGTGCACAAATACGTGCGCACAGAGAGGAATATTACTTAGCTATAAAAAATAAAATCCTGCCATTTGTAACAGCACGGATGCACCTTGAAGGCATTATGCTAACTAAATAAGTTGAAAGCAAATATCATGTGATCTCACTTATATATGAAATCTAAAATTAAAAAATTTAAAAAAAAAACAGAAAAAGAGATCAGAGATCAGACTTGGTATTAGCAGACGCCAGCGGGGTGAGGGGTGGGTGAACTGGAGAAGGTGGTCAAAGGTACAGACTTCTAGCTGTAAGATGAGTAAGTTCTAGAAATGTAACATCCAGCATGATATCTGTAGTGAACACTGCAGTGTGACTGGAAGTTGCTAAGAGTAGATCCTCCTCACAGGGAAAACATTTTTCTCTTTGTTTCAAATGCATACGAGAGGACAGATGTTAACTTATTGTGGCAGTCATTTCACAATATATGTAAGCCAGGTCATTATGCTGTACACCTTAAATCTTTGCGCGCTGTAGCCATTACATCTCAGTAAGTCTTAAAAAGGAAAAAAAACCCAAATAGGTGACATGGGAAGGTCTCGGGACAGAAAGACATTTAGACAAAGACTTGCTGGAGTGACTATCTGCATCACTGGACATCAAGTACAAGGGAAAGTTCCTGAAGAGGATGTGCTGGCCTGTCCCGGGACAGCAGGGAAGGCAGTGTGACCGGGCAGGAGGTTGCAGAGGAGAGTGCAAGGTGAGGAGATCTGAAAGGAGCCAGGGCCCCAGGCCTTGGGAGCCTGGAGACTTCTTGTGAGGATAGTAGGCTTTTCTCTTGAGAGGTGGGAGCCACACAGGTTTTAGAGCAGAGGAACCTCACTTGAGTTAGGTGTGTGAAGCATCAGCCTTTTAAAGGTTGCCCCTTGAGCCCAGATATATTGGGGGTGGTGGTGGAGATGGCAGCAGTGGGAGGACAGGGGGCCCGGAATCAGGGAACCTGCAGAAATGATCCAGCTGAAAGGCAATGGAGGCCAGGAGCAGGGGTAGTAATGGAGGTGGTGGTGCTTGGATTCTGGATGCTTTTTGAAGGTAGAGACAGAGGTGCTCAAGGACTGGATGTGGAGTGTGAGGAGGGAGAGGGGAAGGATGAGGCCAAGGCCTAGCGATGTTATGGTGCACTGGCCCTTTCCAGAGGGGCAGGGCAGCCCTCAGGGCTGTCCCTCAGGGCAAGGCTCGGTGCTACTATGGGCCACTTGGAGTCCTGGTTTCCCTCCCCTTGCCACATGCTGAGGCCCCCCACTCTACCTCCAGTCAAGGGTGGCAACAAGTATCTCATGGGTCTGTCGTGAACGATCCACAAGCTACTCCATGTCGGTCACGGAGCACAGTGACTGGCACACTGTAGGTACCAGATGGGCATCGTCTCTTATTAGGGAGGTATTTCCCGAAGGAGTAGGATTGAACTTTGGATTCAAGTGGAAGCATCAAGTGGGGGCATGGAGATGCATGAAAGTCTGGAATTCTGGGGAAAGCCTTGATAGAAGTTAGATGCTTGTGATTTTATGCCGCCTATAGATGGCATTTTCAACCACATTGTTATCCATCTCTGATCGAGATATTTCTGATAATCAGAATAGACTTGGATGAAAATGGGTTTGTTGTCTGTGGAATCTTTCTCCTTTCAGATGCCGCTGTTCCCTCGGTCATCAATGCTGTGACCTTGGGTGCTAACACCTTTTTCTTATTAGTTGTTCTTTTTAAAATTCACTTCCATTAAACACAAAGGTCAAGGCATTTCTTGAGGAGAGAGAAGCACTTTATTCTATTTAGTTGTTCATCTTGTTCCCCCGGCCCGTGTCTTAAACCCAGGTACTTCGGATGTGTGTGGACTGCGTCCATTGGCCTTATTTCCTGGGCCACCAGAGTACACTGAGAAATACTTTCAGTTGTTCATCTTGGTTGTTCCCCATTGCTCCAGGGTGCGAACACAGGTCCACGGGATGTATGTGGACTGTGCTCTTGGCCGAAGGTAGCATACCAAACCACTGCTCCTCCAGGGCACACCCAGATGTTTTTTTAAAACCTGAGATAGGTATGTTCACAGTGTATTAGATAATAATATCCTTTATCCTGCAGCACTGCCTGTAGTCAAACAGATATCTTTACAGCAAAATTTATGAATATTCCCATGAAGTGGAATAAAGACAACAGACACTAGTTCAGGCCAGCCTTTATCGCCGTATTCAAAGGGAGTCTACCAAATACCATTCTACCAAATACACAATTTTTTTTTGGAAATTTTGGAACTGTAGATTAGGAATTTTAAGTCACTGCCAGGCCAGTGAAGAAGAATTGCAAAGTAAATGTCATTCTGTGGCCTCATGGAGGGACCAGAGCCCACTTCTGGATTAGCATAGCTCAGGTGAAGGCAATCCGTTTTCAAAAGGGGTGCCAACCAACTCCATCTCCTCAGAGGTCTCAGCTGTTGGAACTCCTGGTAAACTTCATAACCCACCATCTTCCATCATCTCTCTTGATGGTTGCTTCTGTACTGCCTTTAAAAGCCTCTTTGCAAAGTGCTGTCCCCTGAAGCCCAGTGATGGTGGGCACCTGAAGGCACCTTTACCTGTGTCCTGAAGGGAAGAGTCCCTTAGGTTGATCTACTCTGGCACTCAGGATAGGACAGTGAGGACATAGTGGTGCTGATAAAGATCATGATGTCCCTGTCCCCCTCCTGGGCAGACCTTATCCCAGGCAGATAATGGGTAAAGGGTCCGACATCTGTCCCTGTTTTATCTAAGAATTCACGCTGAACAGTCTGTTCCAGCTTGAACTGGACCCTTGCCAAAGATTCCCATTTCTAACTTTTTCTTATGATCACTTTTTATAAAGACACGTTTGCTCTGCTCGTGCGTGCGCGCGCGCGCGCACACACACACACACACACACACACACACACACACCAGAAAGTTAAAAGGAGCTTATTAACCTTATCTAAAAATCTCACTAGGCAGACGTAAGCATTACTGTTTTTATGAATGTTCTTCCTGGTCTGTTTCTGATATTCTTTGACAGTTAGATGTATCTAATTTTCTATCAACGGTGTGATGTACAGGAAGTCTACCTTTTTTTACTGATTAAAATATGGGAAACATTTCAAATGCAGCTTTTTTTTTTTTAACAGCTTTCTTCGATTGTATATTTAGCTAGTTCTCTGGTGATAGAAGTAGTTTGTTTTTGTTTAGTTTAGTGCTGATAGTGTTGGGAAATTTTTGAATAGCCTCTCTGCCCACTCATTTGAAAGGAAATACTGTTCTAAATGTCAGTATATGATTTGGTTCTGAGAATCTACCAGAATTTATTTAATATATTGCTGAGTTTGGTTAGTGCTTTATGGTGGACTTTGAAATTAAGATTCATAATTGAAACTATCTGTGGTCTCTTTTCTTCCCTCCCCACCTCCTTCCTCTCTTTCCCTTCTAACCGTCTTCATCTGATTTTGGCTTCTTATTGATGCTAACTTTGTGAATTGAATTTAGAACATATATTTTTTTAAAAGATGCTTTAAAAACTTTATTTACACAGGAATTATTTCTTGAAATTCACCTATAAAAGGCATCTAAACCTAGAGTGTTTTGTTGATGTTCTTTTGGGTTTTGGGGTGTTTTTTTTTTTGAAGGAAAATTGCAGGCAGAAATGAAGGTGTGTAGGCAGGAGAGAAAGAAGGAAGAAGCACTCTATTTTTTTTATCTATTTTTAGTTGTTCATCGCGGTTGTTTTCCCTGACCCCTGGATCCTTGGGATGTAGGTGGAACTGCTATTCCACCAGGATGCGCCAAACTGTTTTCTTTTAATCAAAGTAATCCTTTGGTGACTTAAAGAAAAAAATTCATGACTATAGACATATGGTACATGTGTCTACTTTTAACTTGAATTAATTTTGATAATTTCTGTCTTCCCAGAAGCTCATAAATTTTCACTCAGTTTTCAAATTTGTTGGCATCTTGTTGTATTACATGCACTTAAGTCCCTCTATTCTGTTGAAAATATAGTGACAGATCTCTCTGTTTTTTTCCCTGTTCCTTCCCTTTCCCCTTCTCCTTTCGTTTTCTTCCTTCTATCCATAAGAACCAAATCTTGGAATCAAATGTAAATTCTGTTGATCCCTCTTCTAATGGAGTCATATCCGCCTGTGTCTTAATATTTCTTCTCCTGCCCCCGTCAGAACTCAATGTTTACTCTATTAAATTTGTTTCTGAGTGTAGCTTTGGCTGATGTCACATGTTATGAAATGTTATGTTATAATTCGTGTTCCTTTTAAATGACCCAAAATATTGTGACTCCTCACTAGTCTGGAATTCTACTTTTGGTTTCTTTTTTTTATTACCCTGCTTATTTAGAAAGAGACAAGCTCAAAATTGCAAGAAATTAATTTTTTTTAATGTCTGCCTGTTTAAACTTCAATCATAGGTTGGGCTTTCCTTTTTCATTTTATTGCAGTATGGCCAGATCTGACAGCTTCGTGATGTTATTTAGACGATGTGGAGAGTTTGATTTGTGGCACAATGTGGTGATGGCAATGGTAGCTGCCTCTCGCTTTTGTTTCTGGTACTAGTGCTAATCTCATTCCATGCATTACTCATGTGATCCCAACACAGACCTATGAAGAGATTCTCTTTTATCGTTCTATGATTTTGTAAATGAAGAAACTGAATGCGAGAAACAATGCAGTGGTAGAATCTGAGCAATTTCAGCCTGACTCCAGAGGCTACAATAGGCACTTCTCATTTCTATAAATATTTGATGGGTTTTTTAAAATGCTACTGGTGTCTCTAATAATTAGTTTCCAAGTTCAAAATTTACCCTTAAACCAACCTGATTAATTGCATTCAAAACCTTTTGATCCCTTACAATTGTCCACTGGACAGAAGAGTTTGAAGCTCCTATGATTTTTTTTTGGTTTGTCAACTTCTGCTTATTTCTGAGTATTTGAGTATTGTCACTGAATATAAATAAATTTTATTCATTATGAATTATTCCTTTCTTAACATAAAATTACCCTCTGGCATTGCATCTCTTATTTTTCATTTTGATTTAGATTTTTTTTTTTTTTGGTATGCAACTAGTATTTTTACTTGTAGGCCAATTTGAGGAGCTGAAGTTTGAAAAAAAAATGTTTTTAAAGGAAAAGTACAGGCAGGGATGAAGGTGAGTAGGCGGGCTAGACAGGAACAGAAAGGAAGAAGTAGTATTTATTTTATTTTAATCATTCACCTTGGTTGTTCTCTCCAGCCCCAGGTCTTGAACCCAGGACCTTGGGATGTACGTAGGACGGCTTGCAGAATGTGCTAGATTGCTAGGCCATCAGTACATGCCTAACCTGAAGTTTTAATAGGATACTTAACCATTTTCAGGTTTGGGGTCTGTCTGTTTCATCTAAGCTTGTTAATCCTTTTTGATAATTGTTAATATCATTCTGTTTTTCATGCTTCCTTGCCTTTTTCATCATTTCCTTCTCCTACATGGAAAATGTGATTTACTTTGTTAATCTTTTGTTAATTTTTTTCTCCAGTGGTTAAGAAAATTTATTTTCAACTTCTAATTCAGCCAGTTGCAATTTTTTATACTTATAAACATTCAACAAAAATTTTGATAATTAGAGAAGTTTCGGTTTCATGCCTACAATAAAACAATATATCTCTTAAAATGAATCATTAATATGCTTTTATTTTCTTCTGTCCTCTTTCTGATTTTATTTATCTGAAATTAGACACATATTGTTAAAATTTTATTTTATATAATTTTCTACTTTTTTATAAAGGAAAGGTGCAGGCAGGAATGAAGTTGAGTAGGCAGGCAGGTAGAAGAGAGGAGGAAGAAGCATTTTATTTTATTTAGTTGTTCATCTTGGTTGTTCCTGCCAGCCCCAGATCGTGAACCTGGGTCCTTGTGAGACATATGGACTATGCATGTTGGGCGTGGCAGACTTTACCACTAGGCCACTAGGAGACACCTAATTATCTGCTTTTAAGAAATTTTCCATTTGCTTCCCATAGTACACCAGCTGATTAGACAATACTGCTGAACTGGTTTTATTGCAGCCTACCATCTTATGCCATAAGTTTGGTTCTTGACTTTTTTTAAAGAGTAGATCTTCAAGTATTGTGTGAGATAACTGAACTATTTTCTGGCCTTGTTTAAGAGCTACAGTCTATTTCCTTCATACAGGAATGGTAAATGCACAATGCAGAGAATTCTTGTGGCCTATCTATTTTCCCTTTTGAAACTTGGTATCTTTTTAGGATTATCACTGAGAAACCTGAAACCATTCTGACTTTTGTTCACTTATTAAATCAGGATACTTAGGCAGGAAAGACTTTATTAAATTGTTTGGCATGAAGTCTGGAGGTGGCCTCCTCTGGACAAGAAGCTATTTCTGGTTTTCCCACCATTATCTTCAGAATTCTGGTTTCCAGCCTCTTTTTCCTTATGTGGTTGCAAGCAGGCTGCCAGCTCTTTCTTTCACTGTTGTCAACATGAGAAGCAAAGAGGCTAGAAGTGGCCTTTGCTTTAGGGACTTTCTGCTTTTATCAACAACATAAGTCTTTTCTGGATTTATCCCCCACAGACTTCCTGTTGTTATTTGTGGGCCAAAAGTAGGTCATGGCTATTAGTGAGCATGACATAGGCTGGGAAAATGAATTTGTCTTAGGTTAATCAGGACTCACACCTAGGATTCAGCAGCTCAGCCAGAACAAAATTTGTGTTTAAATTGGGTAGGATGCAAGAAGGGGGAGGTTTTGGGTTATCAAGAAGGATGTACCCTTCTCCAGGTATATATACTTAGAAGGCATTGTATGTCAGAGTAGAAGGACTAAGCATACATGTAGTAACTCAGTAACTCAGTGTCCAGAAAATATATTGCATAACCACATCATTCTTTACCATAACATACTCTTCTATTATTAGCTAGAAGTTGATTTGTCCCCCAAGATGCCCCTCAAAATAAAATGCTGTTACATTTGACATGAATCAGTATTAAGGGAACCAGACAAATTATCTTAACATTGGTTGGAGAGGATGAAAATAAGTCTCACAAACCCAGATGTCTATGGGATTGCTGATGGACCAGGATTAAGGGAGGGGTCAAAATGACTTTTCTACTTCGAGGTGACAGTCTTATCCAGTGACAAGATGATCTTTTGCCTTTCATCCTTATGAAGAAATGAATCCAGTGTAGCCTTTGATTACTAGTAATAGTATCATTAATTGAAAATGTTCATCTTTGTGAAAGAGGCAAAAACAGAGAGGAATTAACTATCTTTCAAAAAGGCAGGACCCTAGAACACCATTCTTCACAGTACATGTGTTATTTCTACCAGCCTTTCATGTCAGCATTGCTACTGAGTGGCCAGACTCCATCATTTGGCCTATGTTTTGGGGTGAGGACTGAGAAAGAAAGGATATAGGATACAAAACAAAGCCAGTTACCTGAATATTAACCACTTGGAGACAGCATGAAGCATATAAAATTAAAAGAACATGTATTTACTGAACTATGAAAACAAAAACTTAGATCCTCAGAAACTCGGACACCAGAGTGGATGCATCAGGAGGAAGATGGCGGCACCTGGAGGCAGAGGTGTTTGTGTCATTAAGCAGGGCTGTTTGGTGCCTCCTGTCCCAAGGGGAAGAAATGGAAGCTCTGTCCTTACTGCCTGGTAAGCAGTATGTGCTTCCCTCCGAGGAGGCCAGCTGTTTCCCTGGCATCAGGAGGAATGAGTTTAACATCCTGTGAGTGTTTCCTCTCTCTGCACTGACCCACCTGAATGGTGAGTGGGAGGTGAGGCTGAAGTGTGTACTTGGAGGTATTATGAAGCTCAGATGGCTTCATCCAGGGCTGTTATTTTCTCAACCTTCAATAGCTCTTGAGTCTTGAAAAAGTTTTCAGTTAAAATTTAGTGTCTGTAAAGATGGAGGCAATAAAAGGCGGATGACGCACTTGGAATGAAAGAACAGTTTATTCCATCCAGCAGAGCTTGCTGAAAGCGGCAAGTAGACACCTAACCTTTTCTCTCCTCGGGCAGCGGGCTTGTGTATTCAGGGCAGTGTTTGCTGTGACTGGCGCGAAGCGTGGTGTGTTTGGTGAGCGAAGAGTGAGTGTTTCTGGATTGTCTCTCACAGAGAGAGAGAGACAGAGAGAGAGACAGAGAGGGAGGGAGACGCATGAGCATGCACTTGCTTTTTGCCTCTGGAACCCTTGGCTTTTCAAGGGATTAGGGACTTGACTTCAAAGGCAGTGCAGAAAATAAGATAGGCTCTAGTTTGCTTTGCCACAGGAAGGATAAATATTTTGTTTTAGAGCATGCTACTGTTTCATAGGCAGGCAGGATGCAAGAGCCTGCAGGATGTGAGAAAGCTGTTTTTAGACGAATTTTCTAGTGAGACAAACCTATGGTGATTAATGGGGCTTATTCAAATCCCCTGCCAAGTAAATTTTAAGAAGCTTAATTTCAGATGGGTCCTGCAGAGGTTTTTAAATATCTTAGGATTTGGTTCACTTCAGTTTTAAAAGACCTCTATAGCATAAGCTCTAACTATTAGGACTGATCAGAAATTAGTTGATTAGGTGGAATATTATGCCACTATCATAGTTTGGAGGATTATTAAAAATGTATTTTAATTGAATGAACATTATACCACAGCTCATTATCATTTTCCTTTTTTTCTTCTTCCCATTTCTGGTTCCCGTTCTGACCTGTGGCCAGCCCAGTGCCTCTCCCAAGGCCCCCGTCCCGACTCCAGGGCACAACTTGCGTGAGAATGGGTGCGTGAGGCTGAGCGTCTTGCTGTGGGTGGGCAAGAGCTAAAGCACCTGGGCTTGAGGGATGCACCATCCCGCTCAGCTCTGAATGGCCTTCATGTTCCGAGGGGTGGAGAGACAGTCTCTTTCCAGTACCCATGCCCACCCCTTGTTTTCAACCCAGACTCCAGGGCGGGGTTCACTCCTTGTTCTCAGGGATACTGGGCGTACTGGGGCCTTATTTCCAAGACCTTTGACTTGACTCCAGTGCCAGGCTCCACAGCTGTGGGCGAGTGTGAGGAACACAGCCGGGTCAAAGGTCTTCGTCCATGATGAACACGAGCTCAGCTGCTGGAGTGGAGAATGGGAAACCTCCATTCTCCAGCCAGGTCGTGTTTTCAGCTGCTGCGCTGCATGGCCCATGTCAGAATTGTATCCTCAGATAAGTCTAATTATTATGGCTCCTTGATGTAGAGGATGTTTATCATGAATAACCCCTCAGTCTTCTGCAAGTGTATGTGTGTGTGTAAATATATATTCTTTTTTAAAGGAAAGGTGCAGGCAGAAATGAAGGCAAGTAGGTAGGCAGATAGGAAAACAGAGGAGGAAGAAATATTTATTTAGTTGTTCATCTCAGGTGTTTCCCCTGGCCCCAGGTCTCAAACCTGGGTCCTTGGATATATGTGGACTTTGTCCTTAACTGCTAGCCAACAGGGCACATCTCTGCAAGTGTTTTTTAAAAAGAAAGCCTAGAACAGCTTACATGAACGTCTCCTGGAGGGGAACAAGTTTAAAATTCAGATTCTCAGATGTCGCCCAGACGTACGAAGGTGGACAGGGCCCAGGCATCAGCATTTTAACATGCTCTTGAGTGACACCCACTAACTGCCCAGGCTTTGTACTGATCAGGAGTCCATGCCAGGGCAGCTTCCCTGCCTGCCCCCAAAGCACATTGGAGCGCCGACTGAGGAGTGCGTGCCCGGCCCGCGTTGGGCTCCAGTCTTGCGGTTGTCCAGCTGCATAGCTCCGTGGGAAGTGCCAGCTTCCTTGGGGACAGCTGTGTTGGCTGCCAGGACTGAATCACCCAAATAGCAGACCTTCCCTTTTCTTCCTTTGAAATGGAAATCGTGTAAGCTGCCTCTGAGGGTGTGAGTTAGGGGACAGTGTGCATTTGGGCCTAATTTGGGTCAGCTGCCTCTCAGAGCCTCAGTTCCGGTCTCTGCTGCTAACCCTCTCCTCAGACACACCTTCACATGCCAGCTGGGGCTGGGGGTCTGGGAAGTGATAGAATCTATTTCATTGGTTCTCGGGCTTTTGAAATTTTCTGGCCTTGCCTTCTGAGCTTGTTCTCACGCGTTCTCTTGGTTTGTCGCACCTGACCTGTGGCATGCATGAGGACTGGCACACTTTCAGATACTGGGTCTGCTGGAGAGACTGAGGTCAGAGCCACCCCGGGTTCCCGTCTCCCCGGGCTCTGGCCCTGCATGTGTACCTTGGCACAGGAGGGAGGCTGTGCCACATTGCTCTTTCCCAGTGTTAAGGGAGCAAATGATTATACCTACAGGCACGTCTCCCCATTCCACCCCACCCTGCTCCCAGATGAGTACAGAACTGCCTTTGTTTCTCCATCTGTAGGTTTTGATTGGATTCTAGCCACTTGTTCAATCCATAGGGGTGTCCAGGTCCACTCTGGGACTCGAGAAAGTGGGGGAAACCCCCCATCAGGGTCAACCTCCAAGGCAGAAGAAGGAAATAATGAAGGAAAAAGAAAGCATTAATGAACTAGAGACAGGACCCTGAAGCTTAATCTTTACAAAAATGTAAATCTCTAAGAATATTGCTTAACTCATATAAAGGAAAAACATGATTAAGTAGTAGTAGGAATAAAGACAGCTGTAGATATAATGTTTGTGAAGAGCTTCAGAAAACCTTAAGTTTATTTTTATACAAATAAATTTGAAAACTTATACATAGTGGATGGTTTTATAAGGTTATAGAAATTCCCAGTTAGTCAAGTAACAAGAAAAGTAAAATAAGTACAAACCATGAAAGAACTTTTCAGTATTAAAAAACATTTGCCAGAATTCACAAGGCTCTAGTGCATTTGCATAAAACACAGATTATTTTAGAGAACTGAAGAAGGGAAAGCCACCCTGTTTGGTTCATGAGGGCTGTAATACCTTGCTCTGAAAGGAAAGTCTAAGAACAGAAAAGTGACTGATCACAATTATGCTTATAAATTCAAGAAATTTTAAATCAAAGACTAGCAAATCTAATACAGCTCTTCTTTAAAAATCATGGCCAAGTAGAATTTATTTTAGAGGCATAAGAACAATATACCTGCTTAAACCGTCTCAAAGAGTTAAAGGAGAAAAGCGATTAAGGCCACCTTCATAAGTATCAGGGATGAGGGAGAATCTGTAAAATTGAGAACTCGTGCGAGAATTTTCTCAACCTGATTAAAGATGCCTATAAAACGTCTAATTGCATTTGCGTCAAAGAGATCAAGGTGAGGATATTCTCCACTTTTTTCCCCTCATTGTATGCTGTATTGCAGGCTCTATCCAAGACCTTGTTAAGATCAAAACAGGATGATGTAGAAGAAGTGTAAAGGACAACATGTAGATGAATTGATTGGTGGAAAATCCAAAAGAAACTTCAAACTATCTAGTAAGAGAACTTCTGGAGGTTGCTGAATACAGGGTCCACATACAAAACCCAATACCAGTAATAGCCCATTAAAATATAATAGGACAAGAGGCCCTGTTCAGTGTAGCAAGCAGAACCATGAGATACTTAGGAACAGCTGCAGCAAAAGATGTGCCAGTCTGCTATGGGGAAAATTAGAAAATTAGAAACCATAATTGAAGGACATAAAGAGCACTCAGTAGTGTGAAGACAGTGATTCTCTTTGTATTAATTTGTAAATGCAGTGCAGTGTCAGGCAGTGCTTTTTCCTGTGGAACTTAAAGAACTGACCCTCGCGCTCATAAGACATGCAGAGGGCCACAAATCGCCAGTTTTGTCTTGAAGGACAGCACATAGTGGGCCAGACTGCCTTGTCAGATGACTTTCTTCAAAGTCATAGAAATGAAGGTATGGGGATGAAGGCAAATGATGAACAGACCAGAAATAGCTCACCTGCTGTCCCCACATATGCATGTGTCTGAGATAATAGATTGATCATATAGAAAAAAATGAGATACTTAGTCCTGCGTATTGTCCTACTACGTGTGCATGTGTGTAGATGGAATACTTAAATGTTCAAGACATTTGGAAGAAATTCTACAAGAATATGTTGATAGTCTTAAGTTAGGGACACTTTTGACATTCTCACAGTTTGAAAAATCAGAATCCCAAAGTATGTTTGACAGAAGACATCATAAATTAAAAGATCTGCTACAGACTTGGAGAAGACTTTTGCATTGAATATGACTGACAAAGGATAATATCCAGAATAGATAAATACCTGTAGTCAAGTAATAATGGGATAAAAGCCTAATCAAAAAGTGGACAAAGAACTTGAGTGGGCAGTTAACAGAGAAACAATCCAATCAGCTCACCAACATGAAAAGATGTGTGGTTTCTCTAATAATGAGAGAAGTGGAGAATAGAATAAGAGATTAATTCTTATCAATGTGATTGACGGAATTCAAATACTGACTATATACTGGGGTGGTGGAGTATGGAGCAATATGACCTCATGTCCTTGTGGGAGTGAACTTGTTACTTACTTTGGAAAGCAGTGCAACGATATCAAATAAAGTTGAAGTGTATTACTATCTATGATTAGCAGTCCCACTTGTGGGTAAATAATGCAGAGAAACTTTCTTATGTATATAAAAAGGCAGTGTTGACACCCCCTGGTAGAGCTGTTAGGTCTGCCACCTCCAGCGGTGCATACCCTGCATATGTTCCAAGGACGGGGGTTCGCTTGCCAGGGTGGGAGGGAGGACATCCAAGATGAACAGCTAAAATAAACATAGATAAAGAGTGCTTCTCTCTTCCTGCGTGCTCACCTACCCACTTCATTCCTGCCAGGACCTTTCCTTAAAAAGAAAAGAAAAAAGTCAGTATCTGCTGCTGGATTGTTCCTCGCAGAGAGAAGTAGACAATTCACAGAAAATGGAGTAAATGTGGTTTGCTCTTACAGTGGAAAGCTATACAGTAGTGAACATGGATGAATAGAGCTCTGTGCATCAAAGCAGATACATTCCCAAAAGGTAAAAGCAAATCACAGTGAAGTGTCATCTATATACATTTTGAATATTTGCAGAATGACACTATTATTTATGAGGATGTACATATGTAGTTTGTTAAAAACATAGATAGGCATAATGACGTACCAACTCCAGGTAGAGGTCCCCTGGGACATAAAAGGGGACCATAACTTTGACCTATTATGGTTTATTTCATTTAAAATACCTAAATAAAATGCCATTGTTGTAAAATATTAAGATTTGATCGGACTGAATGGGGCGGGGGGCATGGTTGCTTGTATAATGCTTTAGATTTTATATTTGAAGTATTTCTCACACACATATACACAATGGTGTCATTTGTGGGGGTGAGATTACCAGCTGTCTCTCTTCCCAAGTGCCACGGAAGACTCATTTCCATGGTGAATCTGTCATAGTCCAATATCTTCAGCTTTGCAAGCTCAGAACCGTTTTTCCTACTTTCCTTTGTTTTGTTGTTAGTAAATCAGAGCTAGACTTATCCCTCAGGGGCAGACTCAGACTAAATTTACAGAATAGATGAATCAGAATGCCATTTTAGTCATTTGTAAAGAGAATTACATATGACAGCAACCAGAACATTGAAATCCTGTGGCCTCCAGGAGCCTGGCATTGTTTCCCCTCGAGTCTTTTTAGAGAGGACCCAGTGGCCAGAAGACCTACTTGTAAACATGAAGTAAGAGGTTACTCTTACGGACGCTGTTGGTCAGGGTCCCCATGATAAGCAGATTTCCTCCTACATGGGACTCCAGGTCACAAGAAGAACGCAGATTTGGTGTTGAAGACTCAAGTCCTCTCTAGGGGCTCCACTGGAAGTGCCTATCAATTAAGTTGCTTGGTATTTTTCTTACAAAATCTGAGTTCAGTGAGAGATTCCAGAGGATGGAGCAATATTTACTTGTGTTTTTCTTTCCTGTGGCTCTCCATTGAGTCATCATGGCCATCTCTCAGTAAGTGTGGACTTGCTCTTGGCTACAAGTCTCTCCGTAGACTCTGTAGAGATTCTGACACTTTCATTGAAGTCAATTTCTCCAACTCCCCTACCTTTTCATTCTTTGAACATTTCTTGCAGGCTTAGGACTCTTCCCCCTTTAAAGTCTCCACTTAGACCATTGTATATGCCTTTGGAAGTGTGCCTCAGGCCCATCTCACTGACCTCATCTCCATATCACTAGAGAAAACTCTGCTCTAACCTCTCTGCACTGATGATAGTCACTATTGATACAGAGCTGCCATGTATTATAACCCTATATTAGAATTGCAGGGACTTCTCCAGTTTTCAAAGTCTTTTTGTGCGTTCTTATTTTCTTGATAGCTATGCAAGATATATGGACAAATGAGGAATGACATGAAGTGCCTTAGATTGCATTTGGCTAGCCAAGCTCTGGTCGTTTGCAAAATACTGGACTAACTGGGCGGTGGAGTAAAAACGTATTTCTGGTGAATTCTGATGGAGTAGCAATTAGATCAACTGCCTCCGAAGGATGTACAAACGACATACCCCTGGGTTTGAGCCCCAGATCCAGGGGACAAACAACCAGTATGAACAACTAAAATAAAATAGAGATGCTTTTTCCTCCTCTCTCAACCCGCCTGCCTACTCACCTTCATTCCAGCCTGCACCTTTCCTTGAGGAAAAAAAAAGAGAAAAAAGCGCATTTCTGTATTCCTCTCTATATCATGGAACAGCCTTCTATGTTATTAAACAGACCCCCTATCTTCCCAGTCTGAAGAAGTGCCTTCGATTATCCCATCAATGTCTTGTTCAACCCTAAGTATAACATCTGCATCAAAGATAAGTCTGCCCCAGAGACAAATTCATTCTGGGGAGAGGCTCAGGAGCACAGTGTACTTGTGATCAGTCAGATCTTCCACATCCAGCCAGTCAAGGGTTCCAGTTACTGTATTCATCTCGTCTCATGAGACACTTGAAACTAAATTAGAGGGGTTTTTTTAATCTTTATGTGTCCTGTTTTTAAAGTCTCCATTTTACTGGGCAGGAAGTTCCCATAATGAGCATTTTGATACCAGACCCTTGGAAACTCAAGTGCATGTAAGCCTACCTGTCTGACCAAAAGCCCCTGCCCTCTGCTCAGCCGCACACTGCTTCCAGCTTGCATCATCTGGGAGAACAAAACTAGCTGCAGACTTGTCCGGCTTCTGACTTCAAATAAACTGCAGTTTCCGTTCCGCTTCCAAAGAAAGCTCAAGTATGAAAGTGCCCCTGGCAGTCGACTCTCTGGAGTTTCTGCCTTGGGCTCTCTTCCGCCGACTCCGGGTAGTAAAGCTCTGGCAAGGCGGGCCGAGGGGGGATTTCTTTACATGCAAGATTTATTCTGTTTCTTTTTTAAGAAATTTTTCAAGGCTTTTTTTCTTGGCTCAGTGTAAAGACTTATGATCTGAATTCATATACATACTCTACACACCCGGGGGCGGGCAGGGGCTGGCGGGGGGCGGGGGGCGCGGTAAAATATTTCCTCATTTTAACTTGTTAATCCCTCTTTGCCTTAAAAATGGAAAACGTCTTAAACTTCCTGATTGCCAATTTCGAGCAAAAGTTGGTGCCTTATGAATATGTAGAAGTATTTTAATAAAAGAGTGTGAGTGCAAAAGCCCTGTGTATTCTGAAAAATGTTTCCAGAACCCCTCAAGACTTATAAATGCTGTGGCCGATGAGGCTTCCCACAGAGAAGAGCAAAATGAGAGAATAGGACATGATTGGCTCGGTTAAGTTCACGATGATTTGAGCATGAAAAATGACTCCTTCACTCTTTTTCTTTCCTTCTCACATGGCTGCATGTAAGCTCATGTGCAGTCAGTCACTCGCCCAGCCTGCTGAGCTCCGCACTCCCCACTGGGTTGGGGGGACCTAATTGCAGAGGATCTCGGCCTCCTAATGTGGAGTTCTTATTTCATTAGCATTACAGATTAAGTTTTGGGAAATAACATTCTCTGGTCATTTGTTCAGTTGAACCTTGCTGATTCTTACTTCCTTTAATGTAACCATCGGCTAATTCTTGAAACTGGGAGAGGTAGGGGGAAGCCAGCACTAGCCTGTGGTCTGCTTGCCATCACAGACCTTGCCGTCAGGAGCGACAGTGAGGTACAATATTAATTCCAGAATGTGTTTTCCCTCTACACAGCACTGACTGGTATATTGTGCAGTTTTCTCATGATTAATTAAAATCAAGCTATCCATATAACGAAAATAAACAACGGAAGCCTGTTCTGTGATTCTGACCTAATTGCTTTTTAATTGCAGTGCTTTTCTTGCTCGTTTTCATTATTTGCTTCTCTGAAGTAATTTTCGCAGTCGTGAACGAAAATGAGCCTGTTGACCAGCTCCCTGTGAGGCGCACTGTTCACATGAAATTGCAGGTCGTTGTCCGACGGCTGCTGGAGTGTCTGCTTCAGTCCTTAACCGTTGAAATGCTTCTGCCAGGGCTGAGCACCAAAGGTTGTTTTCTCGATCTCCTTTACAACAGTCTTCCAGTTGCATTTCGGGGAGCATGTTTTTCACAGCTGTGATAACTGCGTTTGAGAACTGAAGACCAAGCCAGGCTTTTACAGGGGATGGCCCCAGCGGAAGGCCCGCCGCTTGTCCCTCCCCGTGGCACTGTGTTTAGTTGTCCCCATGGTGGAACACTACAGATCATGAACACTAGCATGCGTGACCTTGCTCTGGGGCCAACTGACAGGTCCCTGCCCTACCGCACGCAGCACTTTCCATGCCTTCAGCCTTTGGTATTAAACTTGAATTTTCAAGACTCTTCCCTGGGGCCAAAGATGCTTTCCAGCTCTGCGCCAGCCTCTTTTCCGAGCCGAAGTCGGCAGTTGTCACCAGTTTAATAACTCTGAAAGCACTCAAACCACTGTCTGAGTACCTTTAGTGTTTCTCAGAAGCCTTAAGCCGAACCCAGGTCTGTTGTCTCAGGAGTCTCTGGGACCATCATTCTAATACCGACATGTTCTCAAGTCCATGGAGCCTGCCGCAAAGGGCCTCCTGTGTTGGGTTGTGTTGAGCTTGATCCTACCTTTACCCTCATGTCTGTCTCTGGTGTAGATTCCTCGACAGTGTCTTCCGAGTGCTGTTAGGGTCCTGTGTTTTAAAATAGCAGTCCATTGCCCTTTGGTCTCATGTTGGTCCCTAGAGACCAGCTTTGTGATCTGCATGTGGTTTGTAGAACCTCGTCCCTGATCAATTTTATCCAGACGCGGTCCTGGGCTGCTTTCTATATGCTCAGGAGAAACGAGCGAGCCAGGAGGCTGATGCTGCATAGGATCTCACCCCCTCACCCCCAGCAGCCCACTCTGCATCACCTCGGTGGTTTGGAGACAGCCTGGCTGGGTGAGGGATGTGTGTCCCTGCTGGCCAGAGTACAGGAGAGCAGCCAGCCAGTGGAGCTAGGTTTCAGAGGCAGCTCTGTGACGAATCCCAGAGGGATCCCACGCTCCTGCCGGAAGAGTAGAAAATGAGAAAAGAACAGCGGCGCACAGTTGGCTCCCCCCCAGAAATAACCACTGCGAATTGTGAAAAGCACATCTATCGAGGTGTATCTGTCTGTCTGTGAGAATAAATGCGATTTCACTGTTTTAAAACATGCTGCTCTTGCAACGTGTTAGAAAACTGTTCACAATATGTTACTTCTGTTGAAATCGTTTGTCTTTTAAACTGAAACTCTGGTTATGTTTTTCTGTGCCCCTATGTCCTATTGTCGCTTGACCTCAGAAGAGGTCAGTCACCTCTGTAGAGCAGGTTAATCTGGCAGGTCCATCTGCCAGTGCTCTTGAGGGCCTTTGCGCGGCCGATGCAGGCTGCTGGTTCAGAGGCCACCTTTCTGTTCCTCTAGGTGTCAGCGGAAGCAGTGGCGCGTGGATCTGCCGGCCACCAGCGTGGTGATCACATTTCATAACGAAGCCAGGTCGGCCTTACTGCGGACGGTGGTCAGGTGAGGCCAGCAGATGACACCCGTTGTCCACGGGTTGCAGCTTCTGGGAGGTGTTCCCCAGCGGCGGGATCCTGGACACCGGCCATGTCCCCTGCACAGCCAGGGCGGGGCTGTCGTGGGGATGCAGAAAGGTCACTGTGTAGCACAAGAGTGACGCCTCTTCCCTCTTAAGGATTTGGGTGTAAATATCAGAATTGCTCAAGCGATACCCCTACCAGGACTTAGCACCTCGATCTTTCTTTTTCCAGTGTGCTTAAGAAAAGTCCACCCCACCTCATCAAAGAGATCATCTTGGTGGATGACTACAGCAATGACCGTGAGTACTGAGTCCACTTCATCCCCGGGCTCAGCCTGCGTGTGGTGTGGGTGCTGATGCTGCGTTTCAGGAGAAGGCCAGAAATGGGTCACTGAAAGGCGAGGTACCCCGGTGGATAATCAGCCCATAGATGATGGAAGTACACTGTGCTTAAATACACAACCCTTTATAAACCTGAGGTTTAAAATGTTATGCTTTTTTTCTATTTCTAGCTGAGGACGGGGCTCTCTTGGGGAAAATTGAGAAAGTACGGGTTCTCAGAAATGATCGGCGAGAAGGTAAGTCTCTTCTCTTTAATTCAATACCAAGACAGTTGAATTCTGACTTTTCTTGAACCCAGTAATAACTATTTCAGCTAAAAGGACAATTAACTGTCTATTTTTTTTGTCTGTCTCCCTGTACCAGAGCCTCTTGGGAACTTCTCCCAGCCATCATAGGAAGGACATTCAAATAAGCTTAACTAATTGGAATTGTTTGTATACTAGGGCAAAGTTCAAATTACGTTTTTATTTTATTTAGAAAATTGGCTTTTCTCGCTCTTTTACAACATATCAAGTCTTACTAGAAGTCCCTGGAGTACAAGAGTTGAGAAGAAAAACAAAGGTTTAGCAATGAGAAGTTTAATGACTCCATGCTCCAGGCATCTGATAAAATAACTGGGATTCAAGTTTGACAGCCTGCTAAAGGTGAACCATCCAAGAAAGGGAGAGTGCACTGTAATTACATGCTTATTGGGTTTTGCAAATGCCATCCTCAAACCTGCTGTCAGTCTTATCTGTGCTGGAGCTGGGCTCTCCGAGTCGATTCTGTTGGCAGTTAGAAGGGAGACTCCAGAAGGGGAAAGTATGACTTTGAAGTGTCTGGAAAGGAAGCTAAAATCACAATGTAATTAACATCCAGTGTATCAGTGCTGTTAGAGAGCTCGGTAGCAGAATTCTAGGCTCTTCTATAGTCCTGAGAAATCTTTCAATACAGAAAAATTGCAGAGGTTTAAAAGATGTGCTATTTTTGCTATTTGAGGATGACTGGCGGTCCTGGAATGGTGGCTGTATTCTTTGATCAATGTATACTCTTTCTTCTGGTTCCCTGTGCCGCTAGCTAGAGTCAAAAAGATACATTTTTTAAAGCAGTAATGTAATCAGCCAATAAAGTGATTAACCCCATAAGATCAGCCCTGATGCTCAGGGTATATACACAGTGGCTTGGGGTCAATCTCACTCCTAAGCAAGCTCTGCTTACTGAACTCAAATCTGTCTCCTAAGCTTTGCATAAACCAAAATCTTGAGATTAAATGCAAATCTTGCTTTATGCTTGCCCCTAAACAAACTACACAGTGACTCTGAATTTAAACTCAATGTATCTGCTGGTACCAGGAAAAGAAAAAAGAAGAGGAGAGGGGGAAAAAAGAAAGACGTTATTTTTCATGTTGGCATAGACCACTGGCTAGCACTACAGAGAATGTCTTTAACCTGCTTAGAAATCAAAACAATGCTTCTAAATATAAACTCTTCATTTGCTTTAAGTAAGAATGCTCATGTGGATAAGAACCCATATTCATATTTTGTTTTTGGAAGGACCGAGGAGGTGGTTGTCAGGGAAGCCAGTTTATGGTAGGCTTGTATGGAACTAAAGAAGTATGTGATAGTTGAGTGAGGAAATACACATCCACTAACATATATATGTGCATGCAGTGTGTGCACACACATATGTACACATGTGTGTGTATTGCCGTTCCATATATTTAAGCATATACGCAAGTACCTTTTAGGGTTTTTTTTGTTTTTTGTTTTTAGCTGCTAGATGATAGGGAATTTTACTTGCATAAAATGTTATGGTAGTGAAGGAACAGACTTGGGTTCAGTGTTAGAGCTGAGGATTTTATTGTGCCAGCAATTTCTTAATCTAGCTCTTCTAGAATCATCTGGCAAATTTAAAAGAAGTCAATGCCTTGATGCTCTCCATAACTAAATAAAAAATTCTGAATTTCTAAAGGGGACCTTGAGCATCTGTATTTTTAAAACTGCTTGGATGGTTTTCGTGTACTTTGAAAATTGAAAACCTAGTTCTTGTCTCTCATTTTACAGATGGAAATATTAAAACCCATAGAGGCTAAATGATGTCTTAAGGTCATGAACTATTTGACAGGACTGAAGCCAGGTTCATAACCCAAGTTCTCCCAGGTGCTTTTTTGTCCCTACTATCTACTTATTTTGAATTAATTGATTTTTTCCAGTTTTATTAAGATACAGTTGACATGTACCGTTGTATTCATTTAAGGTGTACTTGTGATGGTTGGATGGATTGTGAAATTAATACCACAGTCAGCTTAGTCGACATCCATCGCCTCACGTAGTTAACTTTTTCCTTTTCACGAGAAGTTTTTAGATCTACTCTCTCAGCAACTTTCAGTATATTTCAGTGTACAGTGCAGTATTGTTGACTATTTTGTCATCATGCTGTACATGACTCCCTAGAACTTATTTACCCCATTACTGAACGCTTGTACCATTGGACACCTTTACCCATATCTCTCAACCCTCACCCATCACCTTTGACAACCACCAGTCTGCTCTGTATCTGAATTCAGTGTCTGTAGATTCTCCATAGAAGTGAGATCCTTCAGTATTTGTCTTCCTCTGTCTGACTGACTTCGCATAATGCCCTCACAGTCCATCATTGTTGTAACACATGGCAGGATTTATTTTCTTTTTTTCTTTTTTTATAGAGGAGAGAAGGCAGGCAAGCAGGAAGGCAGAGAGGAGGAAGAAACATTTTATTTATTTAGTTGTGCATTTTAAACAGTGTTCCTCTTAGTCCCGGCCTGCGAACCAGCGTCCTTGGTCTCGGGCCATGGACCTCAGACATGGGTTTAACCTCTAAGCTACCTGGGCATGTCAGATTTACTTCTTTTTTAGTAACTGAATCATATTCTGTGCATATCCTGTCCTATGTACTAACACACACGCAGACATGCACATGCACATTCATTCACTGATGGACACATGTTGTTTCCATGTCTGGCTGTTGGGCTCTTGTAAAAGATGCTGCAGTGAACGTGGAATGTGAATATCTCCTCCGCACACTGATTTTATTTCCTTTGAATAAATATGCAGAAGTGAAATTGCTAGATTATATAGTAGTTCTATTTTTAATTTTTGAGGGACCTCTAAACTTTTCCATAGTGGCTACACCAATTTATATTTCTACCAGCAACACATAAGGGTTCCTTTTCTCCATATCCTCACCCAACACTTATTATCTCATGTCTTTTTGATGCTCACCATTCTAACAGGTACAAGTGATATCTCATTGTAGTTTTGATTTGCATTTTTGTTTAGGGATGTGGAATACCTTTTCATGTACCTGTTGGTCATCTGTATGCCTTGCCTCTTGGTCAGCTGTATGCCTTCTTTGAAAAAATGTCTATTCACTTTCTCTGCTAATTTTTAAGCTAATTATTTGATTTTTATTTGTTTTTTTTCTTTTTTTGCCATTAAGTTACATAAGTTATTTATATATGTATATATAGAGAGATAATATATATCAAGTATATAATAAATATTTTCTCCCATCTAGTAAGATGTCTTTTTATTTTGTGAATGGTTCCTTTGCTGTACAAAGGTTTCTAGTTATATGAAGTCCACTTATTTACTTTTGTTTTTGTTGCCTTTGCTTTTAGTGTCAAATCCAGAAAACAATTGCTAAGACCAATGTCAAGGAGCTAACACTGTTTTTTTCCCGGAGTTTTATGGTTTCAGTTCTTATATTCAAATCTTAATTCATTTTGAGTTGATTTCTCTATGTGGTATAATATAGAGGACCCAGTCTCATTCTTTTGCAAGCATGTGACTCTGCAGTTTTTCCCAACACTATTTATTGAAGAGTCTGTACGTCACCGATTGTATATTCTTATCTCCTTTGTCATAAATTAATTGACTATAGATGCATGCATTTATATCTGAAATCTCTGTCCTATTCCATTGATTTTTCTATGTGTCTTCCTTTTTGCTAATACCATACTGTTTACATTACTATAGCTTTGCAATATATAATTTGAAGTTATATTTTTAAGTATTTCATTTTAACTTTCCTTGTAGTTTCTTAATTGTACATTTTTAATGGTTTAATGCAGATTGTAACATGCATCTTTAATCGCAGTCTACTTAAGGTTGATGTCATACCACTTTACATGAGATTTAAGGATCTTAAGACAGTTTACTTGCATTTCTATGTACTATTATTATAACGTATTTTTCTTCATATGTTTTAAACCCCACAAGTTAAACTTTTTACTTTAAATAATCAGTTACCTTTTAAGAAAAAGAGAAACATGCGTGGTATACATTACATGCACACACATAACAATATAAGTTACCCTCAAATTTTCCATTTCCCAGTATCTTCATTTCTTTCCATAGATTGAAGTGTCCATTCTAGTGTCATTTCCCTTCAGCCTAAAGAACTTCCTTTAAAACTTTATTTTGGAGAATTCTGTTAGTTTAGCAATTGAGTGCACTGCCTCTAACTGGCGCATTCCACATACATCCCAAGGACCTGAGTTCAAGACCCAGGGCTTGGGGAACAGCAAAGATAAACAACTAAATAGAATAAAGTGCTTCTTCCTCCCTCTTCTACTCACCTTCACTCTTGCCTACACCTTTCCTTTAAAAAATAAGAAACTGTTTTATAGGCAGCAAAATTTCTTAGCTTATGTTTATCTGAAGAGTTTGTCTCCTTCACTATTAAAGAATCCCTTCTCTGAATAGAATTCTGAGTTTACCATTAGCTTTCCTTTCAGTACCTCAACGGTGTCCTTCCATTGTCTTCTAACCTCACCTTTTCTTTTCAGAAAAAAGAAAAGTCATCTGCATTCTTCCTTTGTATATATCGTGGGTTTTTTTCCTCTGGCAGATTTCCATGTTGTCTTTTATTTTAGCTTTTAGCGGTTTGACTATAATGTACCTAGATTTAGTTTTCTTTATATTTATCTGGATTCAGGTCCACCTTATCTCTGTTAATGTGAGTTGATGTTTTCCACCAAATTTGTGAAATCATTGGCCTTTTATTTCATCATGCATTTTTTTCTGCGTCATTGTTGGACTCCAGTTACACATGTTACACTAGTTGATATTATCCCATATGTCATTTGACCTTTTTTATGTTTCTGGGGTTTTTTTCTCTCTTTTTACCAGGTAGATGAATTTCTCTTGACCCATCTTCAAGTTCACTGGTCCTTCTGCCACTTCCAATCTGCTATTAAGTCCAGTCATTGAATCTTTTTCATTTCAGATAATTGTAATTTTTAGTTCTAGAATATCCATTTGATTCTTTATTATAGTTTCATTTCTCGGCTGAGATTTCCTATGTGTTCACTCATTACAACCATCATTTCCTTCGGGTTCTTGGACTCAGTTCTTACAATAGATGCTTTAGAATCTTTGTCTGTTAATTCAAACATCTGGGTCATCTCAGGTTATGTTTCTAGTGAAATATTTCCCACTTGGGCATGGCTTACACGTTCATATTTATTCTCAGGTCTCATAATTTCTCATTTTATATGGAATTGTGAATGATACATTGTATAAACACTGGACTCTGCTATCTTTCTTTAAAAAAACAGTTAGCTTACCAGCTGATGACCTTGAACTTGTGTAGTCTTGTGTTTATACATTGCTTGGAGGCTTATATTTTGGGTGAGTCCCTTATTCTTTAGATATAATCTGTATTCCTACGTATGTTTCTTCTGGAGCTTCTGTAGTACTGAAGTATTTATGAAGCCTTTCTAACCCGACAGGTCTCAAGTTCTAACTTCGTGTCCCCACGATGAATGCCACCTGAAGTCTCAGTCTGTTTTCCGATTGTTTCTTTTCATCAACTCCTTGTACCTCTCTTACGCCTGCAACTCAGGAGCCAGCCCAGGGTTTCAGGGGAGGTTATTACCAGATTACCAGACTTCCCCTCATTTCAGGAGCTCCTCCTTCAGTTTCTAGATATTCTAGAATCCCCAGTGCTGTCCTCTGACACCTCAAGTCAAAAGGCTGCACTGTAGTGGATTGGGGGAACCCACAGGGAAGCACTATGCAAACATGAATTTCACTCTGTAGATGCTCTTTCTTTCAAGAGTTGAATGCTGTCTGTCTAGTTTCTGTCTGCTTCTGACTACTGTCTCACCCTTTCAGATAGTTGCGTTTTTACTTTTGCTCAGTTTATAACTGTTATCTGAGCAAAGGTCTGCTCAGTACAAACTAATTACAACAGTAGAGGTGGAAATCTTTTGCCTTTTCCCCTTACTGCAGTACTGTACGATTCACTGAAAATCCATTTTGACTGCCGAGTGAAAAGGACCTTTAAAACACTTGTTCTGCTGATTGTGACTGGTCGTATCATCTTCACTTAGAAAGCTCAGCATACATCGCAAAATCCACTTATGGCCTTATCATCTTGAGGGATGAATGACCTATTTGTGATAAGACTGTGTGTGTTAATAAAATACAGTCAGTATTATTAACACATCACAAGTATACAGATTATGGAGTTCGACCAATAGCGTAAGGAAGTTGTATAAAAGCCCAACAATAGGGCTATAGGTGTGCCCTGGTGAGGTAGTGGTCAAGGCGATTTCCTGTGAAGGACACGGGTCACATACCCCTGGGTTCAAGTCCCAGGCTCCAAGGGAGCAGCCAGTAAACAACTAAATAAAAATAGTGTGTCTTCCTCCTCTTTTTCTGCCTGCTTTCCTCCTGCTGCCTTCATTCCTGCCTGCACCTTTCCTTTAAAAAAAAAAAAAAATTCATGTATCTGTTGCTTATGTTATTTGACCTACGAGAAGTCTTTAGAAGACAAAGATATTTGCAGCACTGTAACCATTAAATTATCGCCATTAAAATCAAAACCATTAGCACTTGAAGTGTCTGGGTAACACCTTCCTTAACCCAGTTAATTAGAAAACTCCTGTTGCCATGTCAGAGGAGAGTGGTTTTACAAGTTCCATATTTCATTCGCTTGATAAAGGAGACTTCGGTTATGTAAAGGCCTTCTCAGGAGGCACAGTTGTGAGAAAGCTGTCTTCCCAGTCATCCTCTTAATTATAAAGTCCTGCCAGAGCTGCAGCTTGCTTAACCGCAGGGCAGTGTGGACCGACAAGGCGAGCTGGCAGCAAGCCCCGCCCAGCTGCACTGCAGGGCAGCGCACGTGGGGACCCGTGGGGCACATGTGAGACAGAGACGAGGGGTTCACTGTGCTCCCCTTGGCTTGGCGATGCCAGCTTTCCTCCCTTGACGTGCTTCTGAACTCCCTTCCACAGGCCTGATGCGCTCGCGGGTCCGGGGGGCCGACGCCGCCCGGGCCAAGGTCCTGACGTTCCTGGACAGCCACTGTGAGTGCAACGAGCACTGGCTGGAGCCGCTCCTGGAGCGGGTGGCCGACGTGAGTCCTGGGCTGGGGAGGGAGGCCCAAGCTGTGCTTTACCTGGGTGCTGGGCTGGGAAGGACCTCTGGGACGTTTGTTCAGAGTATTTTACCTACTCTAGGGTCTCTCAGCAGCGGGCAAAGACCGCTCGACAGGCAGACAGAAAGGATCAGCAGAGGCTGGTCAAAAGCTCTGTCAGTCTAAGTTCCCCTTTGCTTTGGAGGATGTTCCCTGCCTGCAGCTTTGCTTTGCAGTCAGCTCCGAGCCCCGAAGCAGCACAGGGCACCCAACAGAGTGCGTGCCCGCGACTTGAGGGCCTACCGCCGTGGCTGCTCCCAGGGAGGACAGTGGGCTGGGAGTGCTCACCTCAGCTCCCCGGGCCTCTGAGGACGCAGGAGGACGGATTAGCCGCCTCTAGCTGCTTTGCTCGCTGCAGTCACACGGGGGTACGGTGGGCAGGGCTGTGACCACAGTGACCAGCCAATGCTGTCCAGTGGCCTGTGGGCACAGTTTGTGCACTTTGATCTTCTAGAAACATCACTAGTATGTTTGGCCTTTTGTCACTTCTCTCATCTTATGCCTGTTTATTGACTTTCCTTCCTACTAAGAAAGCGCTTCCTTGGGACAGTAAAACAAACTGAATGGAAGTACTGGAGAAATATTAAATGGCTAGTCATTCTCCTTAGAGCCTAGAAGGATAGCTTTGCGGGTGCAGGAGCAGGCTGGCTTCGCTGGAACCGCCCACCACTCCTGCCTGCCCTCGTGGGCCTGGAGTCTCTGTGCCGGTCTTGAGACTGACTCTTGCCTCAACGTCACTGTATTTCAGGACAGGACGCGTGTTGTGTCACCCATCATCGATGTCATTAATATGGACAACTTTCAGTACGTGGGGGCATCTGCCGACTTAAAAGGCGGTAAGTGCCACTTGCAGCCACCCTGCTTTCCTCTCCCTTTCTCCACCGCTCCCTGTCAGTGTCACGAGTGACAGTGACAGCAGCTTGACATCCCCAGTGTGTGTATGACTGAGAAAGCACGTCCGTGTCCGCACCAAGTAGACTCTCAGGGAGAACGAGAAAAATGGCATCGCCTCCCTCGAGAGCTTCCTGCACTCCCGTCCTTCTCTGACCTCTGACTTTCCGTTGCTGCTGTGGCACAGGTGACTTAGTGCACAGTTTGATGTCACTTTCAGTCAGAGAAGAGAAAGCTTCCCGGCAAGGCCCTGGGGTGACAGAGCTGACCGGCTGTGAACCTGAAGGTGCTGGAAACCAGCTCTGCCTCCTCTCGCACTCCTCCGATGGCTCGTCTCCTTGCTGGCAAACGCCTAGCTGGTCACCCTCATGGACACCTGAGCCATCCCTGACTCCTGCCCACCATCCCAGTCCACAGGTCACCAAGTCCTGCTGATTTTGCCCTTACTCGAGGCTTGCCTATCGGCCTCTCCTGCCCATCCCAGTCCCCATGTCCACCTGGCTTCCAGGTCACCTTGTATCAGAATGACACACCAGTTTCCCTTGGTTCTCAAGCCTCTGCATGTGTTCCCCTCACACCCACCCCCCCAGAGCCCCACAGGCCGGCTGACTGTTCTTCCCTGAGACAAAAACGAGGTGGGGCTTTTGGCCCCTCGACAGACTGGGCCCAGGTCCACTCAGCTGCCTTTTTGCAGACGGCCCTGGTTTGTTGAAAATGGGACAAAACTGACGGTTGGAAAATATGAAAGGAGGTAGTACTGTCCCGTTTGAAATAGGACATGGTCAGCCTACCCAGGAGTGAAGGGTCTAATACTGTCTCTTCCTCCTGAAAAATGACGTCAGCCTTCTGGAAGCTTGGTTCACGTGAACTGTGCATATTAACGTCTGGTGCATGAGGAATTAAAGGCAAGAGATTGTTAAAACACAAGATGATGGGAGTACACATGCTGTTGCTTCTTGGAGTGCCCCTTGGCTTATAGCTTCCAGGAAACACCGTCACACACTTTTTAAAAGCGAGACATTTTTGACATATAGCATGTTAGTTTCGGGTGTATGGCTTAATAATTCAATAATTCTACACAGCAAAATGGTCGCCACGATAAATCTAGCTAGCACCCATCATCATACAGTTAGAATATTTTTCTTGTGATAAGAACTTTTAAGATCTCTTTTTTTGCAGCTTTTAAATAGACAATGTAGTATCATTAACTATTGTACCATGCTGTGCACTGTATCCCCATGACTCACTTCTTTTATAACTGGAAGTTTGTACCTGTTGACCATCATCACCCACCCATCACCCACCCCACCACCTCTGGCAGCCAGAAACCTGTCCTCTATTCATTGTCTACTTGTTTGCTTGCTTGTTAGATTTCACATATCAGTGATCTCGTATAGTATTTGTCTTTCCCTGACTTATTTATCATAGTGTTATCTCTGACTTATTTATCGTAATGCTGTCAATGTTTACCCCAATTTCATTAATGGCAAAATTTCCTTTTATGACTGAATGATATCCCGGGGTGTGTGTGTGTGTGTGTGTGTGTGTGTGTGTGTGTGTGTGTGTGTGTGAGACATTTTCATTATTCATTCATCGATGGACATTCAGGTTGCTCCCGTGTCTTGGCTGCTGTAAATAATGCTGCTTTGGACATGGGGGTAGAAGACAGATTTTTGAGTCGGTGTTTCTGTTTTCTTCAGATAACACCCAGAAGTGGGATCGCTGGGCCATATGGTAGTTCTATTTTCAATTTTTTAGGAACCTCCTGATTATTTTCCACCATGGCCGCACCAATTTACACTTCTACCAAGAGTGTACTAGGGCCCGCTTTTCTCCACATCATTGCCAACACTTGTTGCATCTTTCTTTTTCACCCTGTGCTTTTGAAAGAATGAAATTGAAAGAGGCATGTAAGGCCTTAATATAAATATGCAAGTAGTCTCAATGATACGGACCCTGCAGCATGCTTTGTGATGCTGATGACTTGCAGGGATGACACCACCCCCTGAAGAAAGGTCCTGTCCCATATGGCTGTTAGTAGCCATCTCTGTGTCCCTCAGACCGTGTGTGTACGGGGAGGTGACCTGTGATGCTCAGGGCTCTGCTACAGCCCATTAATCAATGCTGTCTGCTGTGAAACTCAGCTGGTTGGCAGCCTCAGCTCTCGGAACTCGGCTGAAAGCCAAGAAATTGGCAAATACTGCTCTTGAAGGCTAAAAAAGACGTCAACGTCTTTGCCTTCCGTTTGTGTAATGTATTCACCGTGTGGATCTTTACATCTGAGATCGGAGAATTCTTTTCCAGCTCTTCAGCACCGCAGTTTCTTTATGTTAAACAAGGGGATTTTCCCACCTTTAACAGTCTGAGCTCATCAGAAGAAGATGGAGTATTCCAGACAGAGACAGAGTGTCGGCTGTCAGTCTAACCCCACAGTAAAACAAGTCAGTAAATCCGTACGATGGAGTGCAATCTCAGAAAGCAGAATGCTGGGTGAGCCGCAGGCCTTTGGTGCCACCTGCCTCTTTCAGGCCACATCACCATGTTGGGGTTGCTTCCCCTCTGCACCCCAGCATACCCATCTGAGAAATGGGCAGAGAATAATTACCTCACAGGGTAATGAAGACATGGGATCAGTGCTATCACCAAGCAGATGTCACAACCAGGGCGTCTGCAAGAGTCAGCCATGCTGGAGGACTGTACTTTGAGAAACAAAATCTAGGCAAGATTCTTAACACCCTCACTATGACATGGTAGGAAGGATAGGAAGCTTTAAGGAGGACAGATATTAGCTATCAAGAAAGTGGTAGTGTCCAGACTGTCGTATTCCCCTGAGAATTTGCTCGAATTCAGGGTTGATGGGCTCCTTTTCTCCCCCACCAGTTACTTAGGACAAAGTAGATGTGGGGACAATGAGATGCTCTTTGGTGGGGCCTGGTCTCCTGCAGGATCAGATGAATGGGAGCCAAATTCACTCTATAGGCATTTTGTGAAACCTCTTTAAGAAAAAAGACGAAAAAACAGAGATCATGAATTTAGCAGATCCTTAAAACCTAATCCAGTCTTGTTTCTTTGAACCAAATTCATGAAATAATAACATCCAGAAAATAAAGTAAATGTGATGGCTGGGAGAGGCCTTTGTGTTCCCTGTAAGTACACAGCCTGGCGTGTGCTGTTTCTCTGGTGGCAGTTGGTCTGAGGCAGGCTGTCGGCCTGGGGGAGCCAGGCTCCTCAGGGAGCCAGCACAGGCCCTTCCATCAGTTTGCTCTCTGCATTCCTGTCCCTGCTGCTTGCCCCTCACTCCAGCTGCTCCCACTTCACCTGGGCCCACTCTGCTCTGCAGCAACAACTGGGCATCCTTTTCAGGCTCATGTCTCTACTTGAATCATCAATATGTTGGACCTTCCAGACCTGGAGCCCCTGACTCCAGAGCACACAGATGAGAAGTCCAGACTTAGTCACTGCTGACAAAAAAGTCTGATGGCAGAGAGGGTAAGAGGCACTGAGCCGCAGGAGAAGTGGCCCTGCAGCAGGCAATCAGGTTTGGTTTTCAGACCCCGGGAAGCTAGTACAGTGAGCCACGTGTTGCCTAGAAGTGACTTCCTCGTGCATCAGCAGGTGTCTGCTGCCCACCACGGGGCTCAGGGCAGGGTACCTTCGCACCTGGCAGCTGTGGGCTGGAGGCCTGCAAATGCCAGGAACTGCAACCAGAGAAAGGCCCAGACGCCGCCATTCTGAGCAGCTTGTGGATTCTAAACATGAGCGGGGACAAGTGCACAGTTCCAGGAATGGGAGCTCACTTGCCTGCCTTGGTACGTCTCTGGACTCCTGTTCACAGAGAAGTTTCCCCTTTCGCACTGCACCTCACTCCATTCTCTCCACGGTGTGGTTGGATTGCATTGAAGACAGACTGAAGAGTTCCAGTTCACAGGCTCAGGGGCTGCAATGTTGTCCACTACTTGCTGCTCGCTCGCCCCTGGCCAGTGTTGGAGGCCAGTGGCAGACTGCTTCCATGCCAGGCTCTCCTTACTCACCCCTTACCAGCCCTTGGCTAGACAGGCCTATCCCGTAGACCCCAGTTCTCTTCTCATCGCAGGTTGATGTTAAAAGTACCTGACCTCCCCTCCTCCCCCGGTGGTCACTCTTCCCTGCACAGCTTCTTTGGTTTCCTGGGGTTTGTGTGGGCGATTCGGCTTGGTTTTTAGCAAGGCCTGTCCATACCTTGCGATGTGTCTGCTCTGAGGGACATGTTGCTGGAAGCAAGCAGCCAGCTGTCCGCATGTCTCTTCCCCGTGGCTGGCAGGTTTTGACTGGAACTTGGTGTTCAAATGGGATTACATGACGCCCGAGCAGAGAAGATCCCGGCAAGGGAACCCAGTCGCCCCCATAAAGTAAGTGCCAGGCGTCCTTCGGGGTGCCCCTCGCAGGTAAGACCCCAGGTGCCATCCTGTGCTCCTGAAGACTTACTGAGCATGTCACCCTTCACCCTATCTCTACTTTGCTCAAGGAGGCGTATCTGCCACCAGAGCACAGGATAAAGTACTAAGAGGTTCCTTTTCCTCTGCTGCCACTTCTGTGTGTTCCTTCTGTTGATCACATGGGGCATGTTACACAGCAGGTGGGGTCCCCTGTTGACCTCGGGCTAGGGCACAGGGAGCCCCTGTGCTGCTGGCCCATCTGCTGGCTTTCTGTTTGCCTGAAGGGAAGCAACCTGTGCTCGTGGACACTGGGCTAGGGCTCCAGACCCAGACGTGGGCTCCCGTTGGGAGTCAGGAGGGCAGCCCTAGCCAGGCATAAATGTGTGCGCTGTCCCCTTAGCATTGACCCACAGTGAAGGGAGAGAGCACTACAGGCCACCCACTGAGACAGACCCACCAGCTTTTTTCTTTTTAAAGGAAAGGTGCAGGCCAGAATGAAGGCAAGCAGAGAGAGGCAGGCAGGAGGAGAGAGGAGGAAGAAGCTGTATTTTATTTAGTTATTCATCTTCGTTATTTTCCCCCACCTCCCCAGCCCCAGGACACAAACCTGGGTCCTTGGGATATATGTGAGCTGTGCCTGGTGAACTTAACCACTAAGCCACCAGGACATGCCGAGACCCACTCCCTTTTGCTTTTATAGCATCTGCATCCCAGCGCTTGACATTGACTTCTCACAGCCCCTCTCCTGGGAACAAAGGGGCTCATTAAATGTTCTGTTGTTAACTCCTTCCCAGGCTGATGAGATACTGAAGGTGGGGAGCCTGTCAGTGGAGGAGGAACTCTCAGCTCCATGATACGATAATGAGAAGGCCAGCTGATGTCATGGAGCATTTTCTAAGTATGCCGTTGCTTGGCATGTGTTATATTTTTATAATCTCTTAAGAAAACAGGCACAGAAAGGTCAAGTACTTACCTAGAGCCCTTCTCAGTGAGCGTTCCCAGCTCCAGCTTATCACTCTCTTCTGGTGGGTCGGGGGGTTTAGTCCAGCGCCTCAAAATCTGAGCACATCTGAGCAGGGCCAGTGGGGAGTCATTTGAAGATAGCAGCAGTAAGACAGAGAAGGCACCCAAAGCTCTGAGCCAAGAATGACATTGCCTGTGTGGTTATTTTCAAGGTCAATTTGTAGACTTGACCTTGGTGTAAGAACTCTGGTAATTTACCCTTGACCTTTGACTTCTCCCTCCCACCCTCTCTGCCTCTTTAGGACCCCCATGATTGCTGGAGGTTTGTTCGTGATGGATAAGTTCTATTTTGAAGAACTGGGGAAATACGACATGATGATGGATGTGTGGGGAGGAGAAAACCTGGGTAGGTATGGGTCTTGTGTCTTCAGACCCCAAAGATTTTCTAATTCTGGGGAAAATGTGTTCTTTTCCTGCCCCCCAAAAAGGTTCCAATTGGAAAAAAACTTTTTTATGATGTTAGATTTCATTAGACATAATTTATCCCCAGGTAAGTATAATTCACACCCATTCAGTCTAAGAAGTCTTGGGTTGGACATTAAAACATATCATCCTAAGAACTTGAATATATCTGAATTTAGATAAAGTCTTTGAAGGAAAGAAAGTGCAAACTTTGTGTTTTTGTTTTTAAGGAAAAGGCAGGCAGGAATGAGGCAAGTAGGCAGACAGACAGGAGAGAGAGGAGGAAGAAGCACTGTGTTTCACTGAGTTGCTCACACTGGTTGTTCCCCACCCAGACACGGCACTCAAACCCGGGGGTACATGGCTTGCTCCTTCGGAGGTGATTGACCTAACCACTGCTCCACCAGGGTGTACCCAGAAAAATGCAAACTTTGATTGTGAGGGTTTGGAACACAAAATTACAAAAGTGGGGGAAGCATTTCAGGCTGTAGGATTCATTTTTAGCCATGTAGAATGGAAAATGCACTCTGGGGAGACTTGTGGGATTGATTGAGTGGTAATCATGGAAATCAGATGAGGTGGAGAGGCCTTGGCATTTAATTCCTCTTGACTGCTTTGTGAATGGCTCTAATTTGGCTTGATTTAAAAAAATAATAATAACCCCTACAAATTACTTTTATCCAAGTTTAGGGACAGTGAAATTTTAGACTTTGGTCTAATTGTAGCTGCATCATACTTCCTGTATAAAGATTTCAAAAATCCCTTTGTTTTGTTTTTGTTCACGGTGTTTGTGTTGTCTGACTTGAAGCCTTTAACGTCAAGTGCTTGAGATTCTGAGCTGATTCTCCGCAGCTACGGACTGCTGTGTGAGGTGCCCAGGCAGGGCAGGAAGAGAGGGGATGAGGCCACTGTCATTTCCAGTAGTTTTCATTGGTAACTGACTTCGATGGATTTCACTCATTCAAAATTAAAGACCAGACAAGCCTATTGTTTTTCTCTCATTTTATGATGTTAAAGTCAGTGCTGACATCTCCTCTGGAGAGTTTCTCCGCCTGGGCTTGATGTTGGGAGTTTCTGTAACTCGGTGACTACACTGGGATGAAGGACATGAAGCTCCTTTCAGATGTTTTTTAATACCACATTGACAGGTGGGCACACTTTGAAGTCTTTGAGCACAGACGGCTTCAGAAGAATTGTTAACCTGAAGAGCATTCTGCTCACCCTCGCTCCACAGACCCCTGATGGCTTAGTGGAAATCTGACCCGCTGGGACCCTCCGTAGGATCGTCTTCCCTTGGGTGACCATTTTCTGAAAACGTGTGGTTTTTTCAAAAATGACTTCTCTTAGTGACAGCACCGATTAGGCCAATGACATGGAAGCCAGCCTTTTGTGTCAAAGTTATTTAAATATCAAATGAGACACTTCATCCAGAGGCCAAAGGGAGGGGTGAAGAGTTTTGTCAATGACTTGGTTTGTTGTTGCACTTCTGTAGCTGGGCCTGTGGGCGGTTCCCTGGAAGGGTCTGAGGGGGCACCGGCAGGGGCGAGGTGGGGCCGCAGCACACCCTGCCTGCTTGTGGCCTAACCTGTTTGTCTCTCGGGGGCTCTAAAGAGTGTGTCTCCTCCTGAGGACTCCTCTAGTCCCTTCAGAGGTCAGCAGGTGCTAGGGCTTCAGCAGGAAAAACCTGAAGTGAGTTGTCTTCTTGGCTGTGCTCCAGCATCTTTCCCTGGGGGCAGGCTGCACCGCTGCATTGTCCAGCCAGAGGGTCTTGTGCGGGCGTGTGCTGGGAGAGATGGGCAGAGCGTGCCTGAGTAAAATCCAGGCAACCTCCTCTAGTGTGCCTGCCAAGATCACTAGGCCCTCCGTGCCCTGTGAGCTATAGGGGTTAGACTCCTAGGGCACATTTTTCTGCCCTTCTCAAGCATGTTCCCACCACATTAGGACCGCAGCGAAATGCTTCCAGTGTGTCATCTCAGCCCATGCTTTCTTGAAGGACTCAGGTCTCACCTGAGGCTTCACAGCTGGTCATTAGCAGAACCAAGGCTCAAACACCAGGTGTCTAGTTAAAAAGCCACCAGGTTATATTGACTAATCACCCCCAAGTTACAGGACCCAAATGAAATCAGAGTTGAATCTAACTGTGATTGTACTTGGCCTTAAAAATCTCACACCGAATCTCTTAATGATCCCTTTGTGGTTTAACAGACTCCCCATGTGGAAGTCAGAAGGCCTTCCCAGCCCACTTGCCATTTGTGTGAATATATATTTAAATTTTATTTCCCTAAATACAGAGAATGTCCTTTTTCTTTCTTTTTAAAGGAAGGGTGCAGGCAGGAATGAAGGCGAGCAAAGGCAGGCAGACAGGCAGCGAGACGGGGAAGAGCATACTGTCTTTATAGTTCTCCCTGGTTTCCCCCAGCCCCAGCACATGACCCAGGTCTGCGGGCTGTATGTGGGCTGTGCTGGCGGAAAGTGGCCGCCTAACCGCTGCTTCACCGGGCACACCATGCAGTGTCTGCATGCAGCGTTTTCTTGAACAGTGGAAAAAGGAAAGTTAAGCCTTTCACTGCAGAGGCCTGGATGATTGCGGTCTTACATTTTTAATACTGTAAAGGACGCGGTCGTCAAAGTCTGGCACCAGCTGCATGCACCGCTCATTCCTAGGGAGGGAGGCGTTCCTGCTACCTGAGTTTGCAGGATCCAAGTTGAAGCATGTGCTGTTCTGCCCCGCGCGTTGTGCCTCTTCTGTGCAGCCTGGTCGCCTTGTTTAGAGGCCGGCCCAGCCCCAATTCCTGGTCTGCAGCAGCCCTGCCTTATTTCTGATCGCTGTACATTAGTAGCAAGAGCTGCTGATTCTGCAGATTACATCTTGCCTTCCCAACCTGTTTCCAGAGACGTGAAATGATGTAGAGGAAATGGCCTTTTATACAGACCTCATGATTTCAGGAAAAAGAAAGCTTGACCTTTCAGAATATTACATCTTGAATTTTCTGTTCAACCTCAATTTCTTGCATTCAATTGGGCCCAGGCTGCAGTCACTCAGAATGGGTGGTGATTAGGACTGGTGCCTTCTTGGGGTGGGGGTGGGGGGGGGTGTTCCAGCATTTCCTGAAACTTAGCTGTGTGCTGCCCTTCTCTCAGTACAAATGCTCCGGGGGGGGCGGGGGGGGTGTCTCTGTGTGCGTCAGCTCAAGGCCTCTAATGGACTAGAACAGAAGTAACTTTTGCAACTTAAGGGAAAAGATTTTCTTTCTCCTGAATGGAAAAAGCCTGGATACTTATTAGTGTTTAGTATATGTAAAGTAAGTTTTAAAGGAAGACAGTGGAAACAAGTGACTGCTATATCTAATGTGAAAGCTGAATTATGGGCCTTTTGTTTGAAACATGGATGTTTACCCACCTTCAGTGTTGCCTTTTTAACAGTGCAAGTGGGAGTCTGCATGATCGCAAGCAGCTGGTGAACAATTCAGCACAAGCGTTTTTATCAGTGGATATTTGCAGTGGCCCAAGGATATGCATGGTCTCGTGCCAGGCGTCTTTTATATTCAGATACACCAAAGAATCACTCTTAGCTCAAGGTTTCTAGTCTGAAGTGTCCTCTGCAGTCAGGCTCATTAATATATCCACCTGCACATCTGTCTTGAACTGGAGATCCAGGCTGTCTGATGTCTTCATGGTGGCAAGTTCAGGACTGTGTTCTGGAAGGAGACATGTTCCTGCAGCCGTGGGAGGGTATAGGGAGCCTGTGATGGGACGGTGGAGGGCGGGCACCTGCACCCTTCTGGGTGGCTGCTGTGCAGAACAGCTCGGAGGCCCTGTCGGTCACCCCTGTCTTGTTCCTCATCTCAGAGATCTCGTTCCGCGTGTGGCAATGTGGTGGCAGCCTGGAGATTATCCCCTGCAGCCGTGTGGGACACGTGTTCCGGAAGCAGCACCCCTACACGTTCCCAGGGGGCAGCGGCACTGTCTTTGCCCGGTAAGTGGTGGGAAAGGCCTAATGGGGGCCAGCACATTGCTGACCAGCACCCTCAGGCCACATGCACACAGCTGTCTTTCAGTGGAATAGACACCTCAACAATTACAAGGGCCACACCTCGGAGACACTCGAGCATTATGCTGAGTGACAACGCTCATCTCAAAGATTAAATACTGTAGCCATCCGTTATGGAACAGAGGCAGAGACACAGTTGTCGTGATGGTACACAGACCAGTGACTGCTGGAGGCTGGGGCGGGCAAGAGAGTGACTCCAAAGAGGCAGCGTACAGGGCGCTGGGGCTGGTGGAACTATTCCCTGTCCTCATGTGAGCTGCACCGGTCTTCCACACAGGTGTGAGAGCTCAGAACTGTACACCCCCAAAATGCTATGGGAAGATAGTGTTTTTTTCTTGTTAATTTATTTTTTATTGAAGTAATTATTCAGCACATTAAAATAATTTTCTCTGTATAGGTTCCACATTTCTAAGTTATGTTTCAACACACCATACCCTTCACCAAGGGAGGATAGTATTTTAAAGATGAGAACTTGTATCTTTTTTAATTCCAGATTACCATTCAAATATATTACATGAACAATATTAAAGTTGAACCAAAAGGACATCGTGATCTTTAGATATGATTCAGGATAAACTCTGTATGTAGCTCTAATGCCAAGGGAAGCCGTGGGGTTTTAAGCTGGCCCCTGACTTAAAGTTTTAAACTTTAGAGAGATCCTTCGCGCTGGTGACGGGGAGGTGACACCAAGATGAAAAGATGGTGTAAACGTCCCTCCCCACCTCTACAAGGGGGAGGTGACTCTCAAGAGCTGTTGCCATTTCTAGAAAAGAATGGCCTGGATCAGGGTCATAGCCTTACTGGGGCCCGGGTTCCAGCCACATTCACAGGCAGATCGTGTTTGCTAAGGCTTGACAGTGGCAGGAGAGAGAAGGCAAGGAATTAAGGGGACACCAGGCTTTTGGTCTCCTAACTTTGTGATAAGGAGCCCCTCTGAGACAGCAGGAGAGCTTTGCAGTTGGGTGGGGCTGGCACGGGGGAAGGGAAGGACAGCTTGCTTTTCTCTTATATAATTATTTTTAAACTTTCATTAAATATAGATTACACAATATGCATTGTGTAATTGTATTACACAAAATCGTATTGAACAGAAGGTGCAATTTGGGCATAGATAATCAGAGTTCTGGGAAACTTTAGTAGAAGCCAAATACCAAATAATACTTCTGACCACATTATCTTTTCTCAGAAGGGATATCCTTTCCCAAATGCTGTCTAAATTTCAGTTTTGTTCTTTATTAAAAACAAAGACATGGTCTTATACAGTGAGTTGTATAGAATGAAACCCTGATATGTGCCTCTTTCCCCTGAGGCACCCCGAGCTTCCTTCCAGAAACGTCTTGTGTAAACATCTCAGATACCCCAAATCAAAGCCATTGACGTCTGCCAGCCAACAGTGGGGTTTCAGAGGATAGTCTTAAAATACACAAGACATAACTTTATACACGTTTTTTTTTAAAAAGCACCCTTTTTGAGAAGGAGGACTTTTCCATTGTCCTGCCCACCCTGGCATCTATGTGCGCGACTTCGAGAGGACGCGGGCCCGAGGCCTCGCTATCTGGGGCAGCTCAGACTGCTCAGACCTTCCCGGGCTTCTGCTGCCCTCCCTCCATCTCCGGTGACTCGTCTGCAAGGTGACAAGAGGGAGCCACATTATTTCTGAGATTCTTTTCCGGTTACAAGTTCTCTCTAGCTTCCTCAGATATGCTGGTTTAAATGTATTCGTAGTTCACACTCCCAAAACGGAGACTTACCCGTAACCACCCATGTTCTTACAGTGTTTTGTGAATGCAGCCTGCTTGAAGTACTTTACAAATATTAATTAATGAGCTGTTTATAAAACCTGTGAATGCAGTACTATTGCTAATCCGTACTTCACGGACACGGGAAACTGAGGCACAGCAGTGTTTGGTTGCTTTGTCCAGTTTCACATAGCTAGAAAGTGACAGGGCCAGGGGTCACTGGGCAGTGTGGCTGAAGGCTCCACGTCATGACCCACATCGGCCTCCCCAGTGCATTTAGAGTCTGAGGTTGCTGGTCCTCTGAATAACTGGATAGTAAGTAGGTGACAGAATAGCACAGACAGCAGGATCCCAGCTTGTGACTTAGGGTGTTGCTGAAGGAGTGAGCGGCAACTCCATGAGCAGGCCCTGGCGCGGTGTGCGGTCCGCCTTCCTTTCCTATGTGCCCCTTGGGAAGCACTTCAGAAGGAGTAAGGTGATGCCACACCTGAGAGTCTTACCTCATGTCTCTGGTTATTGCAGCCACATCCTTTAAGATAGTTGAGCATCAACAGCCAGGAAGATCCTGCCGTTTTTGCTGTTACACAGACACCTTTCCTGTTCGCTTCTTAGAAGCATCTTACAGACTGTGTGGAGAGTGTCATGTGCGCTTCAGTGTCTTGTTGAGTGGCCTTTACCCAAATGCCAGGGGCTGTCCCAGTCACCGTAGCGCTGTGGCAGCAGGCGCCATCCTCAGGGCATTTGGGTAGAGGATTACTACATGGTATTAAGACTTCATTTGGGATTCTGTTTTAAGGAAAGGTGTAGGCAGGAATAAAGGTGAGCAGGCAGGCAGGAGGAGAGGAGGAAGAAGCCCGTCATTTATTTTATTTAGCTCATCGTCAGTTGTTTCCCCGGCCCCAGGTCTTGAACCCGGGGACTTGGGGATGTATTGCGCTGGTTTAACACTAGGCCACCGGGGCGTGCCGACTTTAGTTCTGTGTCGCGAGGGCTATTATGAATTAAATACAGGAAGCCAGTGGTTTAAACGTGTTTTCTTATCAATTTTTTCTCTTAATGCCAACAAGCAGAATAATTGGCTGGTTTTGGATTACACTCTTTCTCTCTCTTCTCTTTCCTGGTAGAATTACTTTTCTGCACTGAGCGGGCGGGGTCAAGGGAAAGGAGAGCCTACATAAGTCACAGCGGCCCTTTCTAGGTGCCTGTCGCTTAGCACCCGAGGACAGGCAGACAGTGGGTGCCTGGTAGATGCCTGAAGGAATGAATTGAACCAGCATGAATAGTCTGTGAAGCCTGTTGTTTGAAGCTGCCTACTTATTGTCTATTAAGTAGCCACATAAAGGTTGCTTTGCATTTAGGAATTAAAAATGACTTAATCACTTAATAACTTAAAGTGATTTAAAACCACTGTGTGATTGGAAGTCATAATACCTTAACACTGTTAGGCCTAAGAGGAACGTAGAAGGTCCTTGAATCGAATCCTTTAATTTCCTGATGGAGAATCCCAGTCTCGGAGGACTGAAGTCACACAGCTGGTTTGAGATTGACTGGGCATAGGTTCCGGCATGGGTCACTTAGCAGGACCCCAAAATCCCAGTAAGGATTAGAACAGCTCTTCTGAGAAATAAAACCTATAATCCAGTAGCCCTCATACTGAAATCTTCAAGTGCACATTGTTGTATCTGCATTTTTTTTATAGAAAGAGTAAAGAATCATCCCTCTCATTGACAGAGATAGCATTCCTGCAATTTGGTGAATCTCATCTCTCTTCCTCTCCCTCTCTCCTTCTCCTACCCTCCTCCCCACCCTCCTCTGCTCCCTCACGCATGGACCTACTGTGTGCTGTCCTCTAGCCTGTTTTCTCCCGAGGCCAAGGACATCCTCCGGCAGTGTGTAAGATGTACACCAGTATTTGTAGTGGCCACAGAGCAGTCCATTTGTGTGATCAATTCCCCGTGGAGCACCATCTAGTTTCTAATTATTTTTCCATTATAAACAGTGCTTAAGTGAGCATATTTTCATTCCTAGTTGGCTATTTCCTTGAAATGAGGTTCTAGAAGTAGGAATTGCTGTATCAGAAGATGGGTACAGTCATATTGTCATGTCTCTTGTGACTGGCATTCTAAATAACAACTCATCTTCCACCTCATAGAAGAAAAAAGATATTTATGAAAGATACTTTTATATGAAAGCTATATGCCCTGAACAGAAGCTCTCTTTTTCTTCAACTTTTTCTTTTTAAAGATGCAGTCAGGAATGAAGGTGCATAGGCAGATAGGCAGAAAGAGAGAAGAAGAAGAAGCATTTTGTTTAATTTCCATTTAGTTGTTCACATTGGTTGCTTCCCCGTGGGTCCAGGACTCGAACCCAGAGTATGTGGCTTGCTCCCTTGGAGGCTGTTGACCTAACTGCTGCTCCACCAGGGCGTGCCTAGAAGTTATCTTAATAATTGTTGACTCATCATTTGGAAGCCTCCCCCATTTAAAAAGAAGCCTTTCTAGTAGAGAATAAGGTGAACATTGCTTCCCTAACATTTATTTTGGAAGATCAGAACATCTTCTCTCTAATAGGTTCTTAAAAAAGATTATCTACATCCACCATGTGAATGATGTCCCCTAAACACTTTAAGAAGAATGTTAGCAGGATAAATGCTGCACCTACCCATGTGATAGCCTGTCATACATGTCATTCATTCGAAAGTAGCTTGTTCCAGGGTCTAATTTATCAATACTCTTACTTCTCTGCGTGCTTATGAGATTTAAGCATGGGGTTTTCGTGCCTTCTAGAAAAGCCTGCACCGCCTGTGCCCCTCCAGTATAGGTCAGCAGGAGCTCCAAATGGGGACCAAGAAGGGCCTGTCCCTACACATCACAATCCCTTATCCAAACAGGACACTTACTCTTCACTTCTGCAGAAGAATCAGTAGTTTGACAGTAACTTCTGTCTGCACTTCCCTTTCCCCAGAGCTGCCTGGTAGCGAGAAGGGCTTGATGAGAAAGACCACCGAGACAAGGGTTTCTCGACTGTGCTCCCTGGTGCCAGCCTTCTGTGACTGTGAAATGAGTTAAAATACAAGTTAAAATTCTTTAAAATGCCTGTCTCTGATGCCATTCTAACTTTGACTTCTATCCTGGCAATCTGTGTTCTCTGAAAAACAAAAAGTGAGTTCTGTTTGCTGAGTGAGCACACGTGCCAGCCACCCGCCACGCGGTGAGCACCTGCCCACAGCCGGTGCCACGGGAGGCCGCTCTCCACCCTGTGCTGGGCGGCAGCACCCCAGCTGCCAGACCCCCTGGAAGGACTCGCCCTCTCAGCAGACAAGTGCAGATGGAGTGCTGCCGACAGAAAGCCAGCAAATCACAGCTCAAAGAGGTTTATTTTGTTTCTAGTAACACCCGCCGGGCAGCAGAGGTCTGGATGGATGAATACAAAAATTTCTATTATGCAGCTGTGCCTTCAGCCAGAAACGTCCCTTACGGAAAGTAAGTGTTCCTTGTGCCTCTTCTGCGGTTTTACTTGGAACCCTTCGTGGGGAAGGGGAGAGGGCGATGTGGCCAGCCCGCACCCCCAGAACCGTTCTGTGGCAGAGTTGAGAGTAGCTGCCCAGGTGTGGAAGGGAGTCCTCTGTCCAAGGCCCGGGGGTGCAGGGGAAGCGGGGCCGGTCCCACGACCGGAATGGGGAGCCAGGCTCTGTTGCCTGCCCAGCCCTGGTCCCACGGGCAGATTTCCAGGTTCGATGCAGAGAGCCCATGTGGCCTTAAAATTTGTAAAGGAATTTTGTCTCCCTCTTCTCTAGCATTCAGAGCCGACTGGAGCTTAGGAAGAAACTCAGCTGCAAGCCTTTTAAATGGTACCTTGAAAATGTCTATCCAGAATTAAGGTAAGCCCCTGGGCCAGGGGTCTCGTTCTGGGAAGACTTAGAATTAACAAGTATCAAAGAGGCGGCAAGAGGTGAAGTGGGACAAGAGTGGGACTGTCCGTCAGAGCCACACCTCCTCGCTGTCCGCGGTACCCCTGAAAACATGCTCCTGAACTGTGACCGTCTGTGCTCTCTCCTGAGTTACCCTTGGAGACCTAGGAACAGTCCCAAAGTGTCAGCTCAGGTCGCTTGTACCTCATGGATGAGATGACAGGGCTTGAGTGACCCAGAGGACTGTCGTCTGACCACCTCTACATGTGACCGCAGGAGCAGATCCAGCCTCCCCTCGTGTATGCGGTGTGTCTCTGCTGTCGGCCCCCCGGCCCATGCTGCCCTGGCCTCGGTCTCTGACCCCTGTTTTCTCATCAGTGGGTGTCAGAGCAGAAGGGGCTACCAACCAGCAGAGACCGGGGAAAGTCCTCTATGCGCTTCCCGCTTTGCGTCTGCTCGCACAGTGCGACTGCCCTTCTGGCCACCAGCAGGTTAGGGTGCCCCCCAGAGACCCAGAGAGCAGGACCCTGCGCTGTGCCTCCTTCACGCAGGCGGGCGTGTGCGGTTCGAACGGCAGTGGTAACGCAGCCTCCGCTTCCCTCCCGGGGACAAGTGATGCAGACTCTCCTCCCACCTTCTCTGTCCGGACTCTCGTGTGTCGATGCGCACGCCACGCCCTCGTCAGAGGACCCATCTGTCTGCGGGCTCTGGGATCTGTCAGAACTTCGTCTTCTTACAGGGATTGCCAGGCAGCTTTTGCCTTAATGTGCGCCTTCCGACTCTGATTGCTCCCAGAACACGAGTCTCCTGCCACCGCAGTGGCCACGAACGTGGGAGTCACACCCTCATCTTTTGTCCTAGCAGCTCCTTCAGAGCCTTGTCACAGATTGGTTTGGGAAGGTGGCCTTTCTTTGTCTTTGCATTAACATATCTTGCTCTTTGGAACTGTTTCATCTGCCTTTAAAGGAATGACCATGTCCCCTGCCACCATCCCCCAGAGGTGGGAGGGAAGAGCACGACATGCTGTCCCTCAGACCTCCTCTTAAAGGACAGTGGCTTTTGCTGAAGGTTGAAAACAGTGATGGTCACCAATAGGAACCCCTGGTCATAGTCTTCCCCAACTGGTAAGGAAGAGGTTAAAGAGCTCATAACCAGGCCCACTTTGCCGGTATGGTCACTGGTGGGCAACAGCAGACAGAGTGACATTCAAATGCACAGTTCACCCTGACGTCACCGTGACTTGGGATGACATTGGCCATGAAGGCCACTCTGCAGCACGGGTGTCACACCAGCTGTGACTGCTCCCTTGACCATGAGGCCAGGGGGTGGATGCCACCTGAATGTCTGCACTGCGCCAGCAGCCTCACGCCCGATTACTGAGTGCTTCCTGGGCGCCGGGCCTGGACTTTGCTGAACATGAAATGTTGCACGTACTTGCACAGCCTGTTCAGTGGGTGCTGTGCAGAGAGGAAGCTGAGGTCTAAAGAGCGTGAGTCTAGAAGAGTGCCCAGCAAAGGCGGGGCTGGGGTTGAGGTCTAACCCTAAAGCCCAGGGCTCTGTTGCTTTGTCGATTAGGCCACCTGACACTTAGGTTCCTCCACTCGCTAAAGGTCAGATTCTACATCTTCTGGAACATTTGCAGCGACGCGATCTGACCACATGAACTGCTTTTCTGAATGACTTTCCACCAGTAACGATGCTTTTTCTTCTGCAAAAACTTCAACATCTCCCACTTAAATCTCAAGGAGGGTTAGAAATCGAAAAGCCTGAGACACGCTGCCCTGCTGCTGGTCGCAGGGGCCATGATGCCTGATCACAGCCTTTCTCTCGTTCCTGCTGCCTGAGAGGAAAGCCCTGGGAGGAGTGGGGACAAGAGCTGGTGGCCCTACAGAACTAAGCGAGCAATTCTCACTCTGCTTTCCAGGGTCCCTGACCATCAGGATATAGCTTTCGGGGCCTTGCAGCAGGGAACCAACTGCCTCGACACTCTGGGACATTTTGCTGATGGTGTGGTTGGAGTCTATGAGTGTCACAATGCTGGGGGGAACCAGGTACGTGCATGAGGTGACCTGGAGCATCTGGAGTGTCAAAGGGAGCAGGGTGGGGTCTTGAGGTGACAGGTTCCGGCCATCACCTGTCTCCTGCAAGGGGAGACTTCTGGTGCCACTGGACAGAGCCTGTGGAGTCTGTGTCCTCAGGATCAGATGGGACACCCCAGATCTTGATTGATGACACAGAGTTTGTCATCAGCCCCTAGACGGGCTCTGCTAGAGCGGCAAGGGTGCAGTTAAAGGTCACATTCCATATCGAGATCCATTGTCAAGGAACAGCAGCAGAGCTGGTGGCCTGGGTCTTTTCCTCCTTGTCATCTGCTACCACAGCCTGTCCTGCAGTGTGTGCTCGGTCTTAAGCACCTGTCCCATGTGTCTGCATCTCTCTCTGAAGGTGCTCGCATGCGCCTGCCTGTGTCCCTGTGTACTCGGTACTTAACCACAGTGCTGCAAAAGTCACAGTTGTCCCTGCCTAGTGGATAATAATAGCTCAAGATATAAAATATTAATAATTCGATGCACACACACTTTCTATAGGCATAAAAACCCACCACCTTCTGTCATCTTTCAGAAGGAGATGGAGGTGTGGAGGCGCAGAAGGCCTCACGGGGGCCTGTATTCCAGAAGGACGAAGTTCCAGGGGTGTTTCCCATGAGATAATAATAGGTGTTCAGTAAAATGTGTATCTCATACATGAAAGGTTGGGCAATGCTGGGTATTCTTAGTTTCTTGAAAATATTCCGGGCACTCAAAGAACCTGCAGTTTTTAAAAAGGCAAGTTAGCTCAGTATATCCAGATTCCTTGGTCCCAGCCCTTCTTGAAAATAGAACTAACTTTAAAAGAGAGTGTCCACTTTTTTCTACAACTAACAACTTCACACCCATCCCAGGGCAAGTGTAGGCAGACAGTGATCCCCAGATACTCTGCCTCTTTTCCTTACTTGGTGACTCTGCTTTCCTGGCAACTTGGAATGGCCTCAGCACCCGAAATTAGACAAGCGAGACGCGAGGGAGGGAGAGCGGTTTCCAGCAGGCCCGGCTCCCCCTTGGCCCTGCGTGTGCGCTGCACGCGGGCTCCTGGTCTCAGCCCTGTCCTGCAGGAGACTCCGCCAGCTTGGGTGCAGCTGGCTGAACCACAGGTCAGTCTGCAACCCTTGATGTGTGGGGTCCCCTTTATACCTGTGTCCCAGGGTCTGCACACCTTTCTCCTATGGGAGAAGGAACCCATGGAGGGAGTGGAGAAAGGAGGGGAGGAGAAGATGCCACATCCCCACCAGGATCTCTGTGTCCTCGTCAGTGCTGAAAGCAAGGGTGGTTTCCACTTGGGCTGGGAGCACCAGGACATCGCGGCACGTACTCAGGCTCACGCACCCCATGGCCATGCCAGATGTGTGGTTCCGTCACCGTTCTTATTCTGGTACAGTTTTAACTGAGAGCTGCTCGGGAACCATCCGACACCTAGCACGGGAATGTTTTGGCAATGACTTGGGTCCTGTGTTGAGTGGAGTGTAGGGAGACCTGGTTCTGAGCTGTTTCCATCTGAAACCAAATACGAAAATGCCCTCAGAAAAGCCAAACTTTTTGAAGAAGGGGAACGCACAGGTCTGATTCTCAGAGATCGCGCATCTTAGCTGGAAGGGTGATGCTGTAAGGCGCCGCTCGGGGGGCAGGCCACAGGGTTGCCGCCCGCTGTGGACCTGCGTGTCACAGCATGGGGAGGCGCTAACCTGGCAATTCTTAGACACATTATTCTGATTTGGCCTCCCCTGCCCCCCTCATTCCTGGGATCTCCCTCTACCACACCTGCTGTGTTGTCATGACCCAGTGAAGGTTGCAGGGTCTGTCCTTTTTATCTCAGCAGCCCTATGGGGACGTGTGGCGTCTGGCTCAGCAGTGAGTTTAAGAAGCAGAAGTGTGCTGGCACTTGCTCAGGGGCCTCCCGTTGCCCCATCGGTGTCTCTGGCACCAGCTGCGTCACGCTGGACTCTGTGCTGGGCTTGTTCCCGCTCCACGTGGCCTTGAAACTTCACAGCTGAGGATGAAGTCAGTGGTGCTGAGCAGCAGCCCGTGTGCAGTCCCCACCGTCCCCCGGAGGGAAAACAAGTGGCCGTGGCTCTAGCTCTCAGCGTCCTGCCTGGAAGTTGGTCTCTGAGCCCCAGCACGCTCCCTGCTGCCCAGAGGCAAGCTGACCCTGTAGGCGCTGGCCAGCCCAGCACTTTGCCAGGTTACACCTGTTGTCCCTGTGTGATTTTTAATGGTGCTGCCTTTTAGTCTCAGGGGTGTCCTAGTTTGCACACTAAATTATAGTCGCTGTATTTATGGGCCCTGGAGCTGCTCTCAGTAAGCCCTCTTCAGGGAGAAAGCCACTTGGGACTCCCAGAGGGAGCCACTCCTGGCTGTGTGCAGAGGTGACACTCTGTGTGGTGAGCCAGCCTGGCCTGACCCAGGCAATCTCCAAGTGTGCACACAGCAGCCCTGTGCTTAGCACAGGACTCTAAAGAGTAGACACCATCTGGGCAGAGTGCATCACTCCCACTCTGTTCCTCGTCCTGCTTGCTGCCGGAGACCATTGCTGCGTGCACACAGGGCTTTTCCTTCCCCTTCAGCTAATGGTGGCTGTGTACCTGCTGTGCAAGATGCTGCCTAGGCCACCGGGTCACGAGGCCCAGCAAGCTGCTTTCTAGATCTGTCCAGTAGTACTTTGTGTGATGAGAATATTCTAGATCCGCACCATCCAGGGCAGTAGCTCACAGTGTAACTAGTATGACTGAGTGTAAAATTTCACTTATTTTTTGCTTAGTTTAGACAGCCTCATGTGGCTAATGGCCACCATCTTGGGGGGTGAATCTGCGAGGGGCAGGTACTCAGAGCTCATTCTTGCTGCTGTACAGGCCCCACCGCTAGGCGCACGCGTTCGTCCACTGAACTCACGGAAAATGGCGCTCTTCCGAGTCGTGTGCCACATGGCAGAACTGAGAGAGTGCGTTACGTGGCCTGCCTGAAAACAGGGCCCTGTGTCCTGGAAAAGTGAGATTTGTCACCTGGTGTCTGGCCAGCCTGCACAGACACACAGGAAATGGGAAGTTTAATGTTAATGCTTTTTGAGAGTGGCACCTCAAAAAAACTTTCGTAAATATTTATGAACTTTATTTCACAAATTAGGTCACTGAAATGCAACAGAAGAACAAAGTGGCAAATAGCTCTGTTGTTTGCATAGTTGAATTAGTTGCTCTGGAATGCAGTATAAAAGCTGCTTTAAAATAATTAAGCATGGCATGCCCTGGTGGAGTTGGAGTTGAGTCAGTCGCCTCCAAAGGAACACAGACCAGATACCCCTGAGTTCAAGTCCCAGGTCCAGGGAGAGCAGCTGGAGTGAACAACTAAATAAAAATAAATGCTTCTTCCTCCTCCTCTTGATTCCTGCGTGGCTGCCTGCTTGCTCACCTTCATTCCTGCCTTTACCTTTCCTTAAAAAAAAAATAATTAAGCACACAATAGCAAGAAGGGTATAGAAACATTCAGGCATGAACTGTAACTGGAGATCAACAACCTTAAACTATCTTCCAACTCCTGCTCTGAAGACTCATCTGAAACCCTCCCTCACCTAGAACCTCCCTGCCCACCGCTGGTCCTACCCCAGTGGATGATGTGTGGGCGCCACTGTTCAGCTGAGCGTTGGAGGAGTGATAAGTATCTCAGAGAATAAATGGGGGTAGATGTACCCCTCACTGGGTTGAGACTTAGAAGCCCCCGCTGTGGGGTGACGGTGACGGTGTCAGGGAAGGTTGGAATCAACCGTTGTCCCTGGCACGTGGTCGTTCCAAGAGATCGATCGCCCTGTGGAGCGCATTGCCCAGAGCTGCTGAGGCCAATGGGGACAGGACAGGTGATGCTGCAGACAACACACCTGGCAGGTTCCGCTACTCTACGGTTTTTCAGAGCCTTTTTTTTTTTTTTTTAATAAATAAAGGAAAAGTGAAGGCCAAGAATGAAGGCAAGCTGGCAGGCAAAAAATGAAGAAGAGGAAGAAACATTTTATTTTATTTACTTGTTCACACTAGTTGCTTACCCACAAACCCAGGACTTGAACCCAGGGGTGTGGCTTGTGCTCCTGCTGAGGCAGTTGACTCACCCGCTGCTCTACCAGCCGCACTGTCAGAGCCTTTTGTGGGCTGTTTGTGCATTTGCAAGAGAGAAACATGGCGCAGATGTGCCACTTCCCAAATGTATTTGACCCGGAGACAACTTTACACAGAAATTCCTCATGGAGTGCACTCAGAGAAACACTAATTAAAAGGTGAGAAAATTGAAGCTGAGGGAAGCCAGGGAACTGGCCTGAGTCTGACTCTGGAAGCCTCAGGCAGGCTAAGGGGCCTTTCCACCTTACAGGTGGGCCTGCACCTCTGCACCCCATGCCCAACTCTTGTAAGACCTGGTCCTTGTCTCACCAAGAGCTGTGTGAGCGATGCCTGTGTAGCCTTCCCGTGTCGGGGCTCTCTTGCTCACAGGTGCTTCAGTACTAAACAGTGAGGCATCTTTAAGTGTATGTATTCCCCCTTTATCTCTGTATCCTGAGAACAGACAAGGGAAGGAGTTTGTCCATAGCCCCCTGTTCATTCCTAAGTTTACTTCTTTTTTTTTTTTTTTTTTTTTGTTAAGGGAAAGGTACAGGCAGGAATGGAGGTGAATAGGCAGGCAGACGCGGAGAGAGAGGAGAAGAAGCACTTTATTGTATTTAGTTTCATCCTGGTGTTTTTCCCCAGCCCCAAGTCTTGAACCAGGGCCCTTGGGATGTTTGTGGCCAGGGCCTGTTTTAACCTGCTGGGCCACCAGGGCACACCTGCAGAGTTCTTTCATTTGCGTGTTACCCATTCTTCTTGCTGGAAAGGCAGTCCCATGAGAGCACCTAAATCGTTGCAGGAGTGCACTGGGTGGTGGATGGACAAGACAGATGGGTGGGCGGGTGGGTGAGTTGCAGAGGAGTTGTGGCAGCTTTCCTGGGCATGGGGTGGGAAACGGCGTTTGGTGGTGGGGGTGAGTTATCAGCGAGGTGACCCTTTAGAACTCCAATTTGGAAGGGGCCCCACTACTTCCAGATCTGTGGCGTTCACATGGGCTTTTGTCCTTTTGAAGGGTTGAGTCCCTGGAGTGGAAATCGGAAGCCTTGCCCTGTCCCAGCTGCCGTTCTGCCAAGGGCAGGTGCCTAGCTTCCCCTACTCTGTGGCCAGGCTCATCCATCCTCCTGTCCTCTCAGTGCCCTTGTTCAGTATTCAAATGATTGGTCATGTTCTCAACCCCATCAGGTGTGTGTGTGTGTGTGTGTGTGCGCACGCGCGCACGCACAAGCGCACATGTGTGTATGTTTTAAAATCCTGGGCAGGTTTTTTCAGTACTTTCTGGCTCACTTTTCCCATACGTAAAATGGAGCTAATAATTGCCTCTTGCGGGTCTGTGGTGTAAAGGGGTTCAAATGCGGTTGGCACGTGTACACACCCAGTCCGTGTTAGTGTAAATACACAGGTCCTTCCTAGGGATCTTACAGTGCTCACTTAGTGTTCAGTTAGGAAGCTCTGCGCTGTATTTTACTTAAAGATGCCCTGTGTCATTTATAATTTTCATGCATTACAGTCCACATTCAGAAATGGTGGTTCTCACCCAGAGTTCATGGAGGCAGAGTCATTCCAGAATAATGAGGGTGGGGAAGTTGACCCTGAACGGCCCACCTGCTAGGTAACCACGCTGGAACCATAGCGTTTACAGCTCACATTCAATGATAGAAAAATGGGTGTGACGCTCTGTTGGCCACTGGGGCCAGAAGTCCTCATCCTGTCCCCGCTCTCGGCGCTTCGTGGTCAGCCACCCGCAGTGCCCGTGGGCTCCCATCATCCCCCAGCTGTAAACGTGCCCTCAGGCGAAGTGTCGGCTGTCAGCCGAGTTGGCCCCGGGTTCTTAGCTCCTCCTCCGGCGCGACTCAGTTTCCTTTGGGGGAAGCTCACCTCTGCAGCATCTTTGTTTCATAGCCCTGTGCGTGGCGCGCCCCTGACCTCTGGCTTTGTGCTGCAGGAATGGGCCCTGACGAAGGAGAAGTCCGTGAAGCACGTGGACTTGTGCCTGACTGTGGTGGCCCGGACGCCCGGCTCGCTCGTTAAGCTGCAGGGCTGCCGCGAGAACGACAGCAGACAGGTAGGCGCTCGGGCCCCTGAGGGTCGCCCCGCGCACCGTCCTGGGTGCCGGCAGTCACCGCGAGCGCTGTGCACGTGAGCGTGCTGAAGAACGGCCAGCGGGCCTGTCCCACTTAAGCTGCTGGCTCCCTCAGTAGGGTCCCCAGCGCAAAGGAGGCGACCTGCGCGTCCGCGCTGGGGCTGTGAGACCGCGTGGTATGTGAGTGGCCTGGGCGTGAGTCGGCGGAGGCTGCTCTGTGTCTCCGACCCGTCTGATGAGTCCCCCCTCTGCCCGTGTGGGAGCATTTCTGCCATGACTCACCCACTCTGGGTTGCAGGTGTCCACACCTGTTTTGCTTTTTTAGGTGGAGGCGCGGGCAGGAATGGAGAGCAGGCAGGCAGGCAGGGAGAGAGAGGAGGAAGAAGCGCTTTAATTTTTCATTTAGTTGCTCATCTTGGTGGCTCTTCCCAGCCCGAGGTCTCAAACCTGAGTCCTTGGAGTGTGTGTGGACTGTGCCGCTAGGCCACCAGGGCGCGCCTCCGTGACCTCTTGCTCCATGTGTTTCTGCTTGGGCCTCACCCTCTAACTGGTCTGAAGGGGCGGCCGCCACGTGTGGGATTGTCTGTTGTGCTCCCATGAAGCTTTGTAAGGACCCCAGGCTGGGCACTGTACTGGGGCTCTCCACACCCAGTGTTTTCTCCTCATGGAGGTCAGCACATAGGTGGTCCCTCTTGTGGAAGCTTCTTTGTAGCAGCCGTCACATCCAGGCCCCTGTGTGTAGGCACCCTGACAGGACGTGTTGGGGGAACCCAGTGAGTGGTGGCAGCTGGCGCTCGTGTGCCTCAGTGCTGACCATTAGGGCTCGAACCCTGTAATTGCCACCTCATTGCACCCCCTGCATGTGGAGGCTCAGGCCTCACACCCAGGAGCAGGGAGGGACCCAGCAGAGCAGTGCCTGTGGTCGCAGCCTCTCTGCAGAGCTGAAAGCAAAGAGCAGGCTCGTGGGCGTGCAGGCGGCCACGTGCGCACACACCAGGCGGAGAGCCCCGGCTCAGCCCCGCTCCTGAGCCAGACGGGAGGGGGCAAGCCTGCAGCAGTGATGGCTGAGTTAGAGCTTCACTCCGAAAACAGGCGTTTGTGACTTGACTTAGAGAAACCAGTGAAACACTGACCTACCAGCAAGTGCTGGAAAGGAGAGTGGCGTCACAGCAGTGTCTCAGAGGGGCGTTGTCCACCTGTGTGTGTGCTCGCTTTGGGCGTGTAGTTCTGAAGCCCAAGGATGATGTTTCTCCATTCCAATTATCCTTCTTCCCATGCCACTGGATATTTTACAGAGCAGTGTTTTTCTTGATTCATTAAATAGTTTTCATTTTAAAATTTACAGAAATCCTAAACAATAAACCTCACGTGGATGAGACCTTAAACACCCACGCACATTGACGTGTATGTGTGTGTTTCTGTCCAGAGATGAGATTCTCTTTCCCCTTCGAAGCCAGTTTTCGCTGCCCACTCCCTGGTGCTGGTGGGGAGGCGTACCCTCCTTGAACTGTCAGGTGATGGCTGGTGTCAGAAACAGCACTGCAACACACGTGCTTGTAGACCACTGGCTCTCCTGGGATCCCTCCTGTGATGAGTGGGACTCAGGGAAACTGAGGCACCGCACCTACTGGCATCTGGAGTCTGAGCAGACTCTTCATCTGACACTAACGTCACAAAAGAGGACAGTGGGGCCGGAGAGTCCCTGTCCAGTGTCACCTGAGAACCGAAGCCAGCACTAGGTCCTGGCTGAGGACCCAGGTGTCAGGGAAGTGCTGCAGAGGGCACCTGTTCTCTGTCCATCTGACCCTGCCCTGGTGACCCGCTTCCACCCTAGGGAGCCCCACTGGGGTTGATGCTGGGTTCTCTGCAGGATCGTGCTCACAGTCACAGCCCAAGCACGCATCAGGGTGCGTGCTGCATTCTCCTGACGCTAGTGCCCTAGTGAGTCAGTGACTGTTAGACAGGGAGGCCACCACCCCTCGGGCCCAGACCCCTGCAGAACAGGTGGAGCATGAGCCTGGTGCTCCCTGGTCCCTGCTCAGGCTCTCCTGACACTGCCCCGGGGTTAATGGGATGGGGATATGTCTGTGGAGAGGAAAAGAGTGACTTAAGTGGTGATTTTATGTGGTCTCCAAACCCTTTAAAAAAAAACAAAGACATTTGATCTCTGGAGGAGTTACCTTTACTAAAAACTTGCTTTATGTCAAGAACTGACAGATATGGTGCACCCTGGTGGCCTAGTGGTTTGCCGCACCACCAGGCATAGTCCACATACATGCCAAGGTCCCAGGTTCAAGACCTGGGACTGAAGGGGATTGACCAGGATTCACAGCTGTGGGTAAATGGAGTGCTTCTTCCGTCTCTCTCTACCTGCCTGTCTTCCTGCTCGCCTTCATTCCTGCTCCCCTTCATTCCTACCTGCACCTTTCCTTTAAAAAAAAAAAAGCATTGAGAGATATCCCTGCTGTGATCTCTAGTCTCAGGAACCATATCTGATAGCCAGAAAGGCTCCCCTCGTGAGATGAGCAAGGGTACAACACAGTCATGTGGCGAGTAAGTGAAGTCTGTGCTCTTCGGTAGTTGAACCCCAAGAGTTAGCCCGTTAGAGAGGGGCAAGAGGGCTGTTTAATCCGTGTCTCAGAAACTCACCCACCCCACCATGGTCCTCTCAGACTGGTGGCTCTGAGCTGGCTAGGCTGCCTTCCAGAGATTCAGCCGGGAGCTTGGTTGGGTTTTTTTGAGACTCTCCATTTAGCTGATGCTTTGATACATGACAGACAGAGCCCCTCCAGAGAACAGAATCAGATTCTATTCATCCCATGGTCTTTGTGGAGCCGATTCCTGGCCACTCAGAGCCACACTGGGTTGCTGGCAGCACATACAACTTCACATGACAATGGAGGAAAACAGCATGAGGAATGACTGACAGCGAAGAGGGAGCAAGAAATGGAGGAGGAGGTGATGGGCAGGTAGCAATCCCTCCCCTGTGCTCATCTGATTGCACTGAATTTCACTGTTGGAAAAAATCCCAGTTAGGGCAGCGTAAATAAGTATCCCTGGTGCCTTAGAGCGTCCCATGTAGGACAGGTTCTGGGGTCCCGGGCTCTGCTTGGCCCTGCCTCCTTCCCCACCTCATTCACCTGTCCTTTAAGAGGCTCCTTGGCTAATTTCATCTTGAAGCTGAGCTGCACTGTCTTCACTGTCTTGCCAGTTGTGATATTGGCTTTCCAGGCACGTCTGTGTGTTCGTGTTATGTGTGCATTTGCAGAGTCAAAGGGGAAAGAGAGGCAAGAGTAAGAAAATTTAATTCCACAGTGTCAAAAGGATTTGCAGAAATACTTACGTAAAGGAGCTTTAGAGCACACATTGTAAAAAATTAATTAGAATCACAGACTACATTAATGAAGGGAGAGCTTTTGGGAGAAAAAAGTATGGTATTTATTAATTTTTTTTTTTAAGAACAAGTTGAATCTTTTACAAAGGGCTAAACAACAGAGTGAGTTTCTCAGATTTCTTTCATGCTGGGTGTGCGCTTTCTTACCCAGTGTGGTTGGTCGCTTGGCTGGTTGAGTGTGGTTGAGTTTGGTTGGTCGGTGGGTGGGTTGGTTGGTGATTAAATTTGGATTTAGGGGCGGAATATTATATACTCTAGTAGGAAGACCTTGTCCTTTGTAAGTGGCATGTTCAGAACTCAGCAAATATTACTTGGTCCCTGCCTTGCAAGGCACTGGGGGTCTGAGACAAGTGACTCGCCCACCAAGGAGAAGACAGATGTATAGAAATAGGTCTTCAACATAATATTCTGTCTGCACAGCATTTCTTTCCCTCTCATGTGACTTGATACCATTTCTCTAGTCAACTGAACAAAGGCCATAAAGCGGGGTGTGGACCCCAGATCCAGCCCTCTAGGCAGGACTGCCTTCCAGCAGCAGAGGGAAGGACCGGGCCTCTGCACTGAGGCAGCTTCCTCTGGCACCTCTGTCATCAGAGAGCCTGCCCTGTGAGTGCATGCCAGCCCCCTCCAGGAAGTCCCTGCCACACAGTGTTGGTGACTGAGGAGGGCCAGGCACCCCGAGCTGGGACTCGGACTAAGGGTCACCAAAAGAGAGGAGAGGACAGGCACGAGAAGCTGAACTCTTGGGCCCAGCCAAGGAGCTTTTGAGCTGCAAACCCAGGCAGAGAACATGGTTTTCTTTCGTGGGCCCTCAGCAGCACCCGTGGCTGGTTGGCCTTGGGGCTCTTGCTAACACCCATCCTTTAAAAACGAAAAACAAAAGCTTCTTTGAAATGCAGCCCAGAGGCCCCAAGAGCAGAACTGTGTGCTGCCTGGTGGGTGCCGTTTGCTGTAAGTCTTCTCGTCTCTTGCAGAAGTGGGAACAGATCGAGGGCAACTCCAAGCTGCGGCATGTGGGCAGCAACCTGTGTCTGGACAGCCGCTCGGCCAAGGCGCTGGGCCTGAGCGTGGAGCTGTGCGGGCCCGCCCTGTCGCAGCAGTGGAAGTTCTCGCTCAACCTGCAGCAGTAGGGGCGCCGGGCAGCCGCGGCGTCTTCCTGCCCCGCCAGGCAGCGAGTGCTGCTCACGTTCTCGATTCTCCTTCTTAAACTTTCCACGAAACTATATACCTCAGTATTCCATCATGGTCTGAAGGCCGGGGAACTTCAGAAGACACGAGGGACCCGGCAGACCTAGAAGAGGCGAGAGAAGAGAGCCGCTCTCCTCGTGGCCTGGGAGCCCCCAACCTCCGCTGTGCCGCCCCCCGCCCCGCGCGGCGGCAGAAGGTGGGGGGACCTGACAGTGTGGAGGACAGTGGGGGGGGGACGTGTGCCACTCCATCACAGCGAGGAGAACTCCTTTGAAATCTCCATTTTGGATCCCATCGAAATCACATCTGGTTTCCACAGAACCAAATCATGTCACGTTGCAGGTCTACGTTGTGTGCCCGCCCTGCGCCTGCTCCCAGCTGTCTTCCTAGCACAGACCCTCCACATGATGTACTTGCTATATTTGAATATGAACTTTTTTATGGTGGGACACTAAATATAAATATATATCGAGAGAATGTACGGTCAGTTCCCGATGGTTTCTGTAGGTCACCCCCATCCTGTAAATTCTCCACAAAGCAGCTCACGGCCGTGAGGAGGAGAGACTGGAGCTCCTGGAGGCCGGGCTCTCCCCGAGGGAGAAAGTGGCCTCCTTCGCCCGCTGGAGCCTTAGCTGTGAGTAGGTGCTACTGTGGCCAGCCGGGGTCTGTCCCAGAGCTGGTCCGGGAGGCCCAGACCACCAGCCTCGGGCCCAGGGTCTGTTTGGCTTCAGTTTGGGCGTCACTGCTAAGTGTTGAAGTCTACTTTTTGTGCCCAAGGTGTCTGTAAACCTGGATGGGTTACTTAATTTGATAACTATTGCTTTGGGTTTTTTCACATTTATTTTCTCTAAGGAAAAGGAAACCAACCCCGCCGCTCCCCGTGACCGTAGGAAGCTGTCACCCCTGCCGTCAGGCTGCTGGTGGACATCCAGGCGTGCTGGCCGTGCTGGCCAGGTGTCCTGGTCCCTGGCCTGCCCCCTCGGCCTCTGCCAAGCCCAGGTGCTTGGGTCAAGAATTATGAAGAGTGGAAACCAAACACCACCTAGTCATCCACACTGAGGAGTCAGCACGGAACAGGCCTTGTGGGTTAGGAAGCAGATGTTGGTATAAACCATAAGACTCTTACGAACTGCAAGTCGTAATAGGGAGAGATGCCTGGTTGTCTGCCTCCACGCCCAGAGGTGTCCCTGCAGAGCCCTCCTGCCTCTGCCGTATCTTCACAAGCAATGACAGACCAGCTCCTTCCCCTACAGAGTGGCCCTTCGGTCATTCTCCTCGTCACTGCCCTTCCTTTGCCACTTGCCCCCCTGCCCTGCTACACCCCAGATGCCCAGTCTCAGAGAGACTGGCCGAGCCAGCAGCCAACGGGCTGTCACCCGGTGGGACATGATTCATAAATGCACATCTCCCAACCTCCTTGGGAGGGACTGGGAGGTCACAGTGCAAAGTGGCCGCCGGGAGATCCTGTTAGTTGACACTCTTAAGTGCCATGCTCTTCCCTGCCTAATTCTTCTAGGAAAGGGAACTTTGTTATCTTTCCTTGCTCCTGCAAAAGGCCCAGCCCTGCTTTTTTTATGACGGTGGGTTGAGCTTTGGAGGTGTGACTGGGTGACTGTCCTGTGTCCTCTTCTTTTCCACCCCTGCCAAGTAACCCCGTATTTTCTGCAAACAGAGGCTGTAGTTAGATTAATGCACATTTTCTGATTTTGTCAGAGGCTGATTTTGACTACAAGTAAGCTCTTGGGGGGAATCCAAGACTATTAAATGGGGGACATGGAAAGGAACCAATCACCATGCTGTTTACCCAGTCTGAGGACCTGGGTTCTTTGTCAGACCCTGTCACCTCTGAGCTACTACTTTTAGGGAGAAAAATAGCCCATTGATGGAAAATGAATTTGGCTTTAATGGAGATACATTTTAATCAGCTTCTTGATAAATCCTTCGCCCGCACACCTCCACCCCACCCAGAAGTCTAACTAACCTTTGTACCATCGGGGCACCAGGTCCCATGCAGTCTCCTGGGGCAGCTCCCTGCCCCTGAGCTGGTACGGGCGTCGTGAGCAGAGGTGGTCTCGGGGGGCTCCCCCTAGGTGAGCTATGTTTACATGCCACAGTGTGCCAAAGTGACTGTGGTTGCGTCATTTTTCAGTCATCGGAGCAACTCACCCCCGCCCCCGCCCGTTTATACAGGTAGAGTCTTTACTAAGGACCTTGGAGCAAAATGTGGTGAAGTTAGTTGTCTTCTCTGTGGTGGTCTAATGTCTTCATAAAAGCTACAATGGTGGTATATGTGAGTATGTTTTGCAAATTCAAAATATAGTTTGGTAATTTTTTTTCCAGTTGATTTTTAAAAAAAACTGCTGTACAGAGCTTGTGCTTTGTCCATTTTATAGATGGAAACCATCCTTGAAAATTGTTTAACTTAAATAAAGAGAAGATACTTTATAGATAATGCTCTTGATGGCTGTCATCGTCATTCTTGGTCTTTATGGGATGGATGTGACTCATGTCTGAGAACAGTGATGATGGTCTCTTCTTTGGGGCCCTGCTCAATTACCATTTCTTATCACACAGTTAAAATGCATTCATCTTTTACCCCTGCGCCCTTTTGTTGTTTGTTCTTATTTGTAATAATCACTGTTATCATTTGTGGAGTGTTTATAACATGCCAGGCACAGTGCCAAGTCCTTTAATACCTTCTCATTGTCTTCTGACAGTACCCTATGAGGTAGTGTTAGGCTGCGTTTTACAGCTGGCTCGGGAAGCTGCTGGTTGAAGCTGCTAACCTGTTCAAGGTCAGGAACTAACCAGCTCAAGGTCACATCGTTCCTAGGTACTCGCCTGGAGTCAGCCCTAGGCACTCAGACCCTGCGCTCCAAAGAGGGTGGCCGGGTGTATATTTTCATGACTGAAAGTATTTACAATTCATAGACCTGTATACCAGTTATCTGAGGCTCTCCATTTTCATCAGAGGCTGGCTAGGTCACTCTGAGGCTCTGTCTTTGTTCTCTATTCTCACAGCTGAGTTCAAAATCTGACTCTGGGTGTTACTCAGCTAGGAGCCCAGGGATCTTTCGTACAGCCTGCTGCTCTCTTTCCCCACCCCACCCATGTCCAGCACCCAGGGCAGGGGGCGGGGGGTGGGACGAGCACCAGTGTGAACACTAAAGTGCTTCTTCCTCCTCTCTCCCTGCCCGCCTGCCTGCTTGCCTACGTTCCTGCCTGCGCCTTTCCTTTCCAGAAGGAAAAAACACTGCATCTTTAGGGTCCCAAAGAAGTAATGAGAAATACTCAAAATATTCCTTCCACCGCTCCTGCTTGAGTATGGGTGGCCCAGGCCCTGGGTGCCAGAAGGGGACAGTGGGCACAAAATAAACCCTGTGGTCCTTTCCGGGGCTACACCCAGAGGGGAGTCAGATTTGAACCAGACTTTGAATCAGGAGAAGAGTTTCAGAAAGGCGCTGGCCTCCTGAAGGTAACAACTCTGGAGGTCACTTCCAGAGCCAAGAGCGCAGCGTGGCCAGTGTAGGCTCACAGAACTTCCACAAATTGGTCCAGGTCACCTCTGAATTGCAGGGAATTCTCTGGTAGAACACTTTCAGTCATGAGTGTCAGAAATCCCAACCATGGGTACCCTGGTGGAGCAGTTGTTGGGTCACTCGCCTCTGAAGAAGCGCAGGCCACGTTCCCCTAGGTTCGAGTGCTGGGTCAAGGGGGAAACAACCAATGTAAACAACTAAATAAAAATAAAATCAAGTGCTTCTTCCTCCTCTCTCTCTCTACCCGTCTACTTGCCTTCATTCCAACCTGTACCTTTTCTTTAAAAAAAAAATACCAGCTAAAGCCATTTAAATTAAAGAGACATCCTCTCACATAACAAGAACTCCAAGGGTTCCAGGTCTTTCCTGTGTATTCACTCCTTCCTGGCCTCCCTCTCTTTCGCTCCCCGTGGTCACCCCCACCCCGTGGTCACCCCCACCCCGCACTCACGCCCCACCCCACCCCCATTCTCAGGCTCCATTCTCAGGCCCAGAACTGCTCAGGTGCCCTGGTTGCTGACAGTCCAGGAAGTGGGTTCTGCTGGGGCGAGGCAGAGACTCACTGGCAGCCGCAGTGCCTACCACAGTTGCCGTCGCCAAAAGACTTCTGGCGGGGACAGAACACGTGGGGACTGGATTCCTGTGTCCTCGGGGAGGTCACAGCCATCTCCAAGCCACTTCATCATCCTTATGCCGTGATCCTCTGGCGTCTGCTGGTGATGTGGGGCCTCTTCTGAGGAGGTTTTCAAATGAATAAAACACATTGCCTGGGATTACAGAGCTGACTCATTATTCTTATTTGTAATAAGAATTGTTACCACTAGACACAGTTATCAAAATATTTTTTTTTAATATGTACTCCTTAATGCGTTCAATAGTGAGGCCTCATATCAGCTGCCATGATTTCAAAGTACTGATGAAGATAAACAACAATTGGAAAAGTCTGCAATAATTAATGTGCTAGGAAAATATTTGAGGGTTGTTTTTTTTGTTTTAATTGGTGACAATGCTCCCGGTTTATTGGCTGCATTCAACTGGAGGCTCATGAAAATTAAAATGTTGATTTTTTTTGCCTATCTAATCTCTGGTCTGGACTGCTAAATTCTAAGAGCCTCAGGATAGATGACACCTGGGATCTGGGATCATCTCTAAGCCTCATGGGTTTGTCTTTTCACTGCGGTGACAAATGTGAGGCAGGGCCAAGTCAAAGCGAATCACAGGGAGCCCAGGGGGCTGCCCAGGGCTCAAGCAGACAGTGACCTTGGACCTGGCCTCCAACCCTCAGTGTGAGGGCGAAGTGGGGAGAAACCCGCCTTGAGGATGGACCTGTATAAGCCAAGCTCTCATACTCATTCGCCAGGTTTGCATTTCTGTTCAGAAATAACCACTGGCAGATGTCCAGGGAAAGTGGGTGAGGCTGAGCCCAGAGAGGACAGGGAAGCCACCTCATCCTAACGTCCTGAGTGCTCCCTTCACACCCCCGCCCCACTCCCCACCCCTCCCACCCCCGGAGATCAGGAAAGCGAAGAGACCCTCAGAGTGAGAAGGAAGCCAGGAGTGTAGAGGGGCTGGAGGTACCCTAAGGTGCCCCTGAGGGCTGGTGGGGAGAGAAGGCAAGACAACTCAGGGGACTCTGAGTGCGGCGTGAGGCCTCAGGAGCCAGAGATGGGGCTTCAGCACCAGTTGCTGCCTCTCACCACCTGTGTCACCTCAGGAAAAGTCCTCTAACAAGGTCTGTGAGAACGGGACAGCTTGCTCATCTCACAGGATGATCAAGACTGGAGGTCAGACGTGAAAAGAGCCTCCCAGCCCAGGGCCGCAGCAGTCAGGGCCCCGGCTTTCACTGCAGGTGCGTGTCCACATGCGGGGCACACAGAGGGTGGGGGGATGACAGGGCACTGAGGAGACTGGGCAGGCCGTGCTTTCAGCAGAAGTGTTACTGCGTGCGGTGGGGAAATAACTAGAGTGAGAGGCGTTGGACTTGCCATTGAACGTCCTGGAAGAAGTGTCAGAAGAGGTCGGTGGAAAGAGAATATAGGAGCATGAGCCAGACCCACAGACTAATTTCACAGCCAGAGAAAGAGACCCACGGCAGACTGAGCTGGCAAAAAGGGGCCGCCAACTCGGCAACCTGCCGCGGCCAGAGTGGAAGTGCCTGGAAGACGTTCCTGGACAGATCTGATAAGCAGAGCTTCAGGAGGATCATGCGGCCAGGCAGGTGAGGAGAGGGGGCCAGGTCCCTGCTGGCTCCAGTGGGAGAAGCTGGAGGGTGGGGAAGGGGGTGCGCCGGGGGCCACGGGGACATTATAATGACAAGCACACTACTCACAATGGAAGGGCACCAGCCACGTTCACTGTACAGCATTTCATCACAAGGGACCAAGCAGAGGCCACCTTACGGCAGTATATTTTCCCAGGTACGGCGCACCAAGGTCAGGATTTGCAGAGAAAGGGAAGAAAGGGAAGGAATAGACGGACCCCACACAAGCCCCAAGGGAAGCGATCTGACCCCCCCCAATCAACCCCAAGCGCCCCACCAGCTACAAAGGCACACTGCTGGCACTGGGGATGGCACGTGCTACTTGGTTGTAAGTGTTGCCTTCTGTGACCAATGCCACCGTCCATGGCGCGGATGTGGGCCGCCCCGCCTCCAGTTGGCCACAGCAGCAGCCAGGAGAGCTGGCAGGAGGTGGAGTGGGCCACAGCTGCAGAGTGAAGTCGTAACCCTGGGGGCCAGCTGTCCGGGAGTAGAAAAGACGTGCTTGAGGTTTAATGTAGGCTGAACTTTCTGCCCCAGCCGAAGCTCATGCTCAAGTCCTAACGCCCAGCACCTCTGAATGTGACGGGGTTTGGAGACCAGACCCCTAAAGAGGTGTGTTAAAATGAGGTCATTAGGGTGGGCCCGAGTCCATTATGACTAGTGTCCTTACAAGAAGAGGTTAGGACACAGCCACAGGGAAGAACACAAGAAGACTGTCATCTGCCAGCCAAGCAGAGGTTCCAGAAAGATCAGCCCTACTGACCCATTGGCCTCCACATTTTTGCCTCCAGAACTACAAAGCACTCATTTCTGTTGAGTAAGCGCCCCTATCTGGGGTGCTTTCTCTGTCTGCTCTAGCAAATAATGCAGATTTTGCTGCACGACATGCCAACATGCCAACGAATGCCTGAACAGCAGGGAAGTGGCTTTGAAGCAAGACAACTTGTAGAAAGGAGGTGGAGCATTTGAAGGCGCGAGCTGGGAAAAACCTAGTTTGCCTGGCAGAAAGTGGCAGGAGAAATAGGGATTGAAAGCGATTATCATGAGGACTCATCTTAGAGATACACATATTGAACAGAACGTTGACAGAAATAATGAGCATTAGTGGTGTTTCTAGTGGCAATCAGCACAGGAAAAGATGGTCATCATCACTTTTTATTAGGAAAACACAAATCAAAGCCACGAGATACCCCCTCACACCGACAGCATGGTTTTTATCATAGTATGGAGGGCCCCCAAAACATTCAGAAGAGGAACACCGTATGATTCAGCTATGTCCACTTCTGGATATTTATCTGAAGACTATGAAAACACTAACTCGGAGGTTCTATGCAACTCTGCTCATCGCACATGATTCACCACGGCCATGACATGGAAACATGACGGTGGCCATTGCTGGATGAATGAATAAAGATGTGGTACATTCCCGGGGTGTGACACTACATCCTGCCATTTGCGACAGCGTGAATGAACCTTGATGGCATTATGTTCGGTGAGATAAAGCATACAAAAAACAAACACTATGGTTTCACTGTAAGTGGAATATAAAGAAACAGCACAAAACAGAAGCAGAACAAATGAGTGGTCTCCAGAGTGAAGGGGTGTGCGGGGTGGTAAAATGGGTAACAGGGCCACCTGTGTGGTGGTAGCTAGAAGTTAGAATTGGGTTCTGCTGATGTCTGTTCAGATGCCAAGCTGTAATTCTCTACACCAGAAACCTATGCTATAAACCAATGTTATTTGAATCATTTTTTTTTTTTTTAAAGATGCTTCCAGTGAGGTCTCAGAAACGAGGAACAAGTTATTGGAAATGAGAGGATTGCAATACTTATCATAAAGTGTCAGTGAACTCGGCTGGCCTGTGTTCTAGCGTTCTGCGTCAAATAGAACGTGTGTGGAAAGCGATGAAGTTGGATATACAGCTGAGGAAACTTCCAAGTAAAGTATCGAAGGTGAGCCTGGTTTCTCTTTGCTGTTTTATAATGTGAGGAAAGAGACTGTCAAAAAAGATTTAGAAAATTCTTCACTTATCCACACTGCAAAAGCTGAGAAAGTGTGCTCTCAGACAGCACTGAGAGGGTGCTGGACAGTATTGGCTAAAGAGATTATGGTCCAGTGACTTAAAGATCACATCGGCCATCTTAGCGGAAGATGGGATAGACACAGGCTTATCTGGTATGATCTGTGGGAGACCCTGGGACCCATCAGCTCCATCTCAAGGTTTCTGAGAATTTCCTGCCAGCAGAAACTGCCAGCAAACTGAAGGGGCTCAGAGACAGGGTGAATAGAAGGAAGGGTAATGGAATTCTACAGGACGGGTCAGCAGACCTTTCCTGCTGAGAACATGTTTTATTTATTCAGGCAAGAGAAGAATAACCCTGAAGGTAGTTCAGGGGCTGCAGGGCATTCCTGGCACCACAGCCTAAGGGCACTGGCCTGGGGGACAGTCTCCCCTCCTCTATCTCAGAGGAATCAGGACCTCTGTCTAGGGCTAAGAGATCAAGACCTCTACCCTGGTGGGTCCAGAAGACAGAGCATGGAGCCAAAGAGAAGTATTCTTGAGCCTTAAAATCCAAGGATATAAACAAATATCACCTCACTAAAAATGTATTTTTAAAATATCTAACAGAATTTGCCATGACAAGTCTGTCTTCTTGAGACTGGCGCTGCTTTTGTCTTCCCCATGAATTGGGAACGTCTTTCTATGCCTGTCTGCCACTGTATTTTGGAAGCAGATAAGTAACTTATCTAGCTTCACACCTTGAGAAGGATTTTTACCTCAGGCTGAGGCCTAGGTAAACCCCCACCTGTGCCTCACGTAGAGGGACTTATTTAAAGCTGAACTGGGGGGATGGGATGGGATAAATGTGTTTCGCATGAGAACATGAATTTTGTAGAACCAGGGGGCAGTGTTATGGACTGAATCGACCCCCTCTGGAGTTCATCTGTTGAAGCACTAACCCCAGTACCTCAGAAGGTGTCTGGAGACAGGGTCTTTAGAGAGGTAAGTATGTGTGATTAGAATGGACCCTCATCCAGTATGACTGTTGTCTGTCTAAGAAGAGATTAAAGCCTGATACACAGAGAAGGGAGACCATGGAAGTCTCAGGAGAGAGACAAGGAGAGCGGCCTCTTTGCACCTTACACTTTCATCCTTGGCGATCCTTTGATCTCAGACTTGTAGCTTCCAGAATGGGAAGAAAATACATTGCCCTGCGGTTTAATCCACCAGCTTGTGGTAATTTGCTATTTTAGCCCCAGCAAGTTAACACAAGTCTGGTACACTCGTGAATGCCGAAAGCCACATACACCAGCCAGCTGAACCCCAACCCACTCCAAACCGGATCCCCATGGAGAGCACAAGCCTGTGGCATGTCCACGGTGACAGCCTTCAGCACTGGGCAGGGTCATGTGTTGTGTCCAACTCCCCAGCACACAGTGTTCCCAACATTCCCGACACGAGCCCAAGCCTCAGCTGCTACATCAGTGGCTAAGCTGCGGTTTTGCACATTTTGCTCAAGTTCATAAGGCCTGCAGTTGGTCAGAAGGGATGCTAGCTGCTTTCTGAATGATTTCCTTCCATCTCTCAGCAGGTGATCAGTGGTGCTCAGAAAGATTCTTTTTTAAAAAGGAAAAGTACAGGCAGGAATGAAGGTGAGCAGGGGCAGGTAGATAGGCAGGAAGAAAGAGGAGGAAGAAGCATTTTATTTATTTATTTAGTCAATCATCTTGGTTGTTCCCCCAGTCCCAGGTCTTGAACCAGGGGCCTTGGGACATATGTGGACTGCACCTGGCGAGCTAAACTTCTGGGCCACCAGGGTGCATCATAAGCTTGGAAAGATGAAGAAAGAGTTGAGTGATCTCGGTTGTGGACAGCAGAACTGTCATGTCATTTCTCAGATTCAAAATCCTGCTCTTTGCCTGATGGACTTCTCAAACCTTGTAGTATATAAAACAATTCCTGCAGCGGTTATGAAATAAGACGCACCATAGCAGATGCCCACAGCAACCCAGCACCCAGAGGGGTAGCGCTGCTGAGTCCGCAGAGCTCCCTGGGGAAGAATGTGCAACCAGGATGTGAGCGTCACCTCCCACTTGGGCCCCTCAGAATCAAAAGGGCAGAAACAACCCCTGTGGAGACTGGCCCCACCTGCAGGGCTGCTGATTCTGCAGGCCTGGCATGGGGCTGAGAGTCTCCATTTCTGGTAAGTTCCTGAGTGATGCTGCCAGTCCAGGGACCACACTCTGGGGGAACAAGGCACGTGGCGCTGCCATGGCAGGTCTGACCACTGTAGTAGACAACTGGAAGTCCCCACATTTCTTAATTAAAATTTTCTTTTTAAAGGAAAGGTGCAGGCAGGAATGAAGGTGAGTAGGCAGTCAGGTAGGAAGAGAGGAGGAGGAAGCGCTTTATTTACTTTTATTTAGTTGCTCACATCGGTTGTTTCCCCAGGCCCCGGGTCCTGAACCAGGGACCCTGGGATGTATGTGGGACCACCCCCACTTCTTAATTTTGAAAGGCTGCTACTGAGTCACGTGGTGGTTTTGAGAAGCAGAGGGAGGTGTGAATGTGCCTGCTAGAGCCTGACGACTGCTGGCCAGCTGCCCAGGGCTTGAATTTGGACTCAGATTATATGACCTTGGGTAAGTGTTCTAACCTCTCTGTGGTCTTTTCTCACCAGTAACCTGGGAATGTGATCCTAACAAAGTGAAACAGGATAGTGGGGGTCTCCTATGTGAACTTCACGCTGACCTGCTGCATCAGAAAACCATTTTCCTCACCTGCTGCTCGAAGGGATCTAATCTCACGGGGATCTAATCATGCACTTCAGTCCTTGGGTTCAGAGGTCTCTGAGTGACAGAACTTATCTTAAAACCAAAGAAGGTGATAGGATGAGTTAGGACCGCATGAATCATTCCAGTATGGAGGGAGCGCTTCCTGGGAGGACGCTGACAGGACAGGGCCTCTCTGGGTGGCTGCTCTCTGGCCAGTACCTCGGAGCCAGGCCGCCTCAGCTTTCCCTTTTTCATTGTATGACAGCTGAGCCTTTCTTCCTGAGCTCTTGACAGCAAGGAGCATGTGAGGAAAGGGACAAAATGGGTTTCCAGGACCCCAGTCACGTTCAGGGAGCAGACCCCTCTGTCCAGGGGGAGCAGCCAGTGCGTCCTCCCCTCGCAGGGCACAACGGGCCTCCCGCGAGAGCCCACACCTTCTGTGGAGGGACTTAGGGCAGAGCTGCCAGAGTGATAAACCCTCTTGTCTGTCAAGACTCTTTTCGTAATGATGGTTTGGGAGAAAGAGCTGCTCAGGCCGACAGCTTGAGTCTCGCAGACCTGACCGGAATCTCATTAGCCACACCTCTTTCTCTCAGTGACATCTCTGACTTTTTCCTCCCACGTACAACGCTTTCACTGCTGTGTCCTTTCATTTTAGCCATGTTGGCCTAAGTTTAGCTGAAAACCCAAACCGTGAGGGACTCCCATACAGTGAGAAGGCCGCTGTGGCAGAAAGGTCTCTCTGACATGGCCGTGGGCCATGGCGTTGGAGGGAGGCCAGAGGTCAGGGTCCACGGACACAGCCTACCTTTCTGTAGCCAGGGTCTAAAGCCAGCTCTTACACAGAGAAGTTTCTTGGGAGGTGGTGTTGAGAGATTTCAAAAGCCTGCCGCATCCAAACTCCCCCTCCCATCAATCTGTCACATCACCTGCAGTGTTAGCATGAAAATCAGTTGTTCCTTTTATGTATTTATTTGTTAAGGGAACGTACAGGCAAAAATGAAGGCAAGTAGGCAGATGACCAGGAGGAAGCAGTTTATTATTTTATTTAGTTGTTCATCTTGGTTGTTTCCCCTGGCCCCGGGTCTTGAACTGGGGACCTTGGGATGTACGTGGACTGTTCAGTGGACTCAACCACTAGTCCACCGGGGCGTGCCAAAAACTAGTTACCGCTTGGTGGATATAAGTGTCTTCCAGAAGGAGAACCAAATTAAGTGCTTCTGAATTTGACTCATCAACTGCTCACTAACCCTGAGCTGCCCCGATAACTCAGTGGCAGCGCACAACCAGACTGGGCGTGAGGGTTAGGCCTGTCCATCTAAAGAGCAGACAGCAGGGCTGCTGGGACCCTGATGCCTGTCCCAAGGTTTTCTGTATCGTGCTGTCGTGGTGGCAACGACGAGCCCCCAGTCAGCTCATAAAACGCTTTTTCCTAAGACATTTTGTATGACTGTATTTTCCTGTAAGGAAAACACATGGATTCTCACTGCACGCAAGTTTAAGCCAAATGCCACGCTGGCATCCAGACTAAGGGGCGCTAAGCACCTGTGGGTTCTGAGGACAAACAGACCAGTGTCGAGGAGGATGGCTCATAAATCACTCGGAAGAGACTGGGGAGGGCAACAATGAGCAGTCTGAAGGCACCTGGAGAGAAATCTAGAGGAGAGAGAAACACTGAGAATGCTCCTCTAGGACAGTCCCCATCCCTATCAACCTGCTCAGCCTGGGCCATCGTGGCAGCTGACGGGAAGGCAGTGGATCTGGGATTTGGAAGGCGGTCCCATTGCCTCCAGGAGCTTTCACACCATGAGACCACTTCTCACCTGTCTTCCCTCTGCAGGGACTCAGCTGACTGATTCAAAATTACACATCTGGTCTTGCCAAAGTGCCCCTTGTCAGAAGAATTTATGGAAAGGGCCAAGTGAGAAGCAGTGTCATTGCTCACACAGGAACCCACGGGTCTCCCCCCCGGGGACCACTCATGGATGGGACAGACTTTGGGGTGTCTGCTTTCAGAGCTGCGTCACCGTGGGAAAGCTGGTGTCTTTCTGCCCCGGGGGCAGAGGCCCAAGGGCCTGTGAGCACTGCCTGGCACAGCTGGGGCAGCTACTCTTTTCATAGAATGACTTATTTGAGGACACCTTCACCTGCTCTTGCGCTGTGGCTTTTCCTGAACAGATGCCTCTGGGATCCTCCTCTCCCCTTCAACTTTCCCTCGCTCTGGAAAAGTCCCCTCAAAGCCCAGAGCGCTTGTCTCCTCCTTTTCTAAAGCTGCATTGACTGTGAGCACATAGAATTGCCCCCTTGTGATTGCTGGCCTCCGGCGGCCCCTTCTAGAATGGCAGTCTCTCCTCACACTGTCTCCATACCCTTCTCGAGAGCAGTGGGCCGACAGTGGTGTCAAGTGTCCACATGTTGGCCAGTCCTCCAGGGAACACTCTCACCCGAGTAGTGGCCTGTTCAGACGCCATGCTGTAGGGATGGAGAGGAAATTTCCCCTAGAAGGTATCATGCTCAGTGAAATGAGTCAGAGGAAGAAAGACAAACACCACCTATTTTCTCTCGTATGTGGAAGATAAAGAAACAAAACTGATGAAGGACAACAAAAACTCTTAAACTATGAGAACAAAATAGTGGCCTACTCTGGTACAGCAGAAGTTGTGTGCAGTCCCCAGACATCCCAAGGACCCGGGTTCATGTCCCGAGGTGGGGGGAATAGCTACATAAAATAAAAATAGAGTGCTGCTTTCGTCTCTCTCTTGCTGCCTGCCTGCCCACTCTCCTTCGTTCCTGCCTACACCTCTCCTTTAAAAAAAAATGAAAGAAAGAAGTCACGGTTGGCCACCTGTCACTGACAAGCATTTGCTGCCTGATGTGTGTAAAGTCAGTAAGATGGCCCTGGATTTTATTGGAAGTTTAAACAAGTAAGGAGACAGGGGGCAAAGCTTCTCAAATCTGTCTCCCAGAGCTGGGTCAGGACTAGTTTTTAAAGGATTTGGGGATGAGAAAGGAGAAGGTAGGACATCTGGAGACTCAGCTGCAGCAAGAGGGAGGTTTGATCTGTTAAAGGCTCAGGCTGTGGCCATGGAAGGCAGCTGCCACTTTCTGTTCGTTTTTGCAGGTTGTGATCTTTGAGGTCCTCGGGACAGGTGCCTGCCACTAGGACCTGCGCCCCAAACTGCAGCCGGGCTGGTTCCCCTCATGATTCTCCCACACCAGGTGGCCCTAGTTTGTCATTAAGCTCAGTCATTTCTGCAAAAGAAGTTTGAAAGGAATTCTGACTGGAGTCAGAAACGAACAATTCCCAGCACCAGAGGGAAGAGGGAAGGGGACGTGCACATCAGGTAAAGGGTTACTCGTGTGGTAAGGACAGAAAGCCGACTTTCAGTGGTGACCTCAATCTTGACATATAATGTTATAAACCCAAGTGACTTCAATAAAGAGTGAAGAAGAAAACAAAACCGATGAATCCAAAGAAGGCCATGTCTGAGCTAAAACTAATGTACCGGCACCAGTATCCTGGTTTGGTCAATCAGCAGTGGTTATGAAACATGTTAGCATTGAAGGAAAACAGGTTCACGGGAAATCTCTGGACTTGTTTTGCAGCTACTTGGGAGTTTTAAACTATTTGAAAATTTAAAGACGAATTTTAAGGCAAGGTGCAGGCAGGAACAAAGGAGAGCGGGCTGACAGGCAGGCAGAGAGAGAAGCAGCATGCACTGCATTTTATTTACTTGTTCATCTCATGCTCCCCCAGCCCCAGGTCTTGGGCCTGGATCCTTGGGGTGTGTGTAGATTATACCACGCAGACTTACCTGCTAAGCCTAAAATAAACCTAAGGGTGCACCTAAAAATGAAAATTAAAAGAGGGTTACTACCACTTCCTTTTTTTAAAGAGAGGAAAAAAGGAAGATAATTCTTTTCTTTTAAGAAAGGAGGAAAACAAATCTTTTTTTCACCCTGGTCCCAGGTCTCAAACCCATGTCCCTTGGTTCTATATGGCTTACACGCAGCATCTCAGCCGCTTGAGCCACAGGGCAGGAATATCTTCCAGTGTCTTTGAAGTACCATTGGTGGGTGACCCTCTTCCTGCCCAGGGCCCAGTGGTCTGGGCTTCTCCCCTTGCCCCACACGGGCACCCCCAGCCCTGTCACTTGTCTTGCTCCCTGCAGGCTTTCTGCTCTGCCCTTTCAGGCTTCTTTTTGTTGCTTGAAACTCTGAGTTGACTTCTACTTCGCTGGCGGCCATTTCCTCTGCTGAGAATGATTTTCCCCAAATCTTAGCGCCTGCCTCCTCCTCACGTGGGCACCTCCGTTCCGATGTCTGTGACTCACAGACAACTTTCATAAAGGATCTAACGACCCCTTCCACTTGCATTTTCCTAGCACTTTCTGAAATGTTTTCATTGGCGTGTGGATGCTCATGCTGGGTCTCTTTGCCAGGCCACAGACCCTCGGAGCGGGGCACCCAGCCCTCAGCAGGGTGGCCCGTCCACCTTCCCGCCGGCGCCCGGAAGGGTGGCCGCTGTGTAGCAGGGGCATCAACGACACAAAGATGGACTGTCTCTTTTTATAAAGACACTGGCTCCATTGACGTTGCGACAGTGACAATGTCATGAAAATCTAATCAATGTTGACTCCTCTCGTGCAGAGAAAATAGGGATCAGCACTCCCCGTGGTCAGAGAGAAAGGGCCACCGAGCCAAGTCCATGCCCAGGTTCTAGCCTCGGCTTCATCGGCCTGCTGGTCCTGTTGCCAGGGGCACAGTGTCTGCTGGAACTTTCTAGAGCAATTTTGTGCCTGTGGAGACACAGCCCCGCTTTAAAGGCTCTCAGGTCTGGCTATTGTCAGACGCAGGGGTGCTGAACCATCCACAGATTCCAGAACCTCTGTAAATCTGGTGGCGTCTCTGGGCCTTTTCCCTAGGAGAGCAAAAATTACTTAGACATATGCAAAATAGTAATTTTGCTTTACTCTTGGAGCCTGTGAGCTAGAAACCAAACCAAACAAAACCCTTTCCCGCTCCTGAGGCCACCGTTGACCAGGTTGTGATTGAATCAGGAAGTTTGTTCAGAACAGGAACCAGGAAGCAGGTTCTAACCAAGGGGCAGTCGTGGGTGTGCACTGTCGAGGCGGACTCCTGGGAGTTTAACACATCAGACAGACACCGTCTGAGCTTTAGTTGCTGTTGTAAAGTTTCTTGGACTGGTTTTTAGTCCATTCGTCGTCCACGATTGGTGGACAAAATTCTCCAGGCAGAGATGGCTGCAGTGTGAGAGCTGCTAAAAGAATCAGATGTCTCCTGTTCTCGTCGTCACTGAATTGCTGAGTCAGGTCACTTTCCACCTAGAAGTATCAGCGTGGCATCTTAGGGACAAGATGGAGCCTGCTGACTCAATGCAGCTTCCCTACCAGTCACCCCCAGGTCTTCATCTACCACACCTCCACCCCCATGCCTCACTGCCCCCATCACCCATCTTCCATCACACAGCACACCTTCCCTGCCATCCTAGATTGCTCTCAGTTGCTTCCTCTTTCCAGGACACTCATGTTTCCCTGAACTTAGCGCGGATCTCTCACCTAGTTGTTCCTGACCCTCCCTCCTGGGGAAGACACTTCAGTGTCCACAGCAGCTGTGGGAGGACAGGGTCTGGGTCTTATTGACCTTTGCAAGTCCCTGTCTGGGAAATAGTTAAAACCTGTTTCCTTCTCTTATGCCAGGTTCTTACAAGAAAGACTGACTGAAAGAATTCAAAAGCATGGTGGCAATGAACTCATCTACATCAAACTGCTAACAGAAGACAGTCCATCTATATACCCTTAGCGGGTGGTGGGAAATTTTATCTTGAAGACAAATTGCCTAGAGAACAAAACATGGCCCTGCTAAGGTGCGAGTAATGGTGGAAGGTCCCTGTTAGGCCTGGGTGAGGGGGTGGGGGACTTCAGGGTCATTCAGATCACATCAGGGCCACCTCCAGCATGATGTCAATTGTGATTATCCTTCAGGCCTGCTCTCTGCAGAAGCAGAGCAAAAATTTGCTTATTCTAACCTACTTCTGTTGAGTGAGACAGCCCTCAGATCCTAAAGATAAGATAGGGGTGTGTGGTGGGGCAGGGGGGCGGGGAGTTCTTGGCAAGATTCACCTGCACCTGCCAGAAAGAGGCTGGTGCTTTTCCCTCCACCAAAAGACACCCAGAGAGAAGACACCATCCTCCTTGCAAATTCCTCTTTCACCTAACTGAAGGAGACTTGATGAATTCAGTGCTTAACAAAAATAACAAGCTTCTCTTTCTCTTTTTTCCTTTGAAATTTGCTTAGAAATAATCAATGCTGGTGGGAAAAAGACAACAAACAACTACACTGAAGCAAGGTGCTAAGATCAAAAGTCAAGCAGGACACCCAGCAACTGTCCCAGGGCCCATCAGACAGGTCTTTCCTTCCCAAATCCCTTTTCCTGTCTCCTGCTGGGGTCATCCAGGCCTACCAGCCCCCTCTCCTCACCAAAAACTCCTTTCCTGCCCCTTCGAGCTGTGCTCCTGTTTTCTTGCCCCTCAGCCCACTTGGGGAATGGCGCTGGATCGTAGTCCACCAAACCCTGTTACCAGTAACTCGAATAAAAGCCTTTCTTCTCAGTATCAAGCTCATCCTCGTGACTGGCATTTGGTGGTGATCAGCAGTAAGGCCCCAGAATAACCCTTAGGCCTGCTGATGTCTCCTCACCTGTGCAGATATGAAAATCCTTGTTGATTTGGTTGACTGAGTCAAACAGAGATTGAAAAGTGTCCAGCTGCCAAATGACCAGCTCATGGTTTGTTTTCTGATTTTGTAATGTATATTTTATTGTGGTAAGAACACTTAATGTGGGCACTTAATGCTGGTAAGTTTTTAAGTGCATGGTACTGTGGGCGATGGGTATACTGCTGTGCAGCAGATCTCTAGATCTTACCAACAGATCTCTGGACCTTATTCATGCCACGTAACTGAAATTGTCTGCCTGCGATGACTGTCCATGACCATCAGCCTCTGGCAACCACTATTCCAACTTTCTGATGCTCTGGATTTGGCTCTTTAGGTTTCTCAGGTAAGTGAAATTCTGAAACATTTGTCTTTTTATCACAGGCTTCTTCACTCAACAAAAATGTCCTCAAGTTGCATACATGTTGTGGTATATTGCACGACTTTCTTTTAAAGATTAATGTTCTCCCCATCCCGGCCCGTTACTTAGACAGGGACAGGTGTCTGGGTGTGTCCCCCTTCCCCCTGCTGGATGACTGAAAAGGCTCCAGGCTGCCCTCCCACAGGTGTGGGGCCGAAGAGACAGGCAGCAAACCCTGAGCAACCTCTGGAAACCTCTTTCCTCTATGCAAGGGCATAGGAACACCCCCACCCACCCCGTGAGCTCACAGCACCCTGATTGCTGGGACAAAGAAATCAGCCCCCCTGCTTTAACCTCCTCCCTGCTGGTTGAGAGGGTGTCAGTCTGGCCCTGAACCCAGCGATGCAGCAGGGTTAAGGATTCTGCTCTTCGACCTCTCAGGATTGCAGCCAACATGGAAGCAGTACCAGTACCATTTTTACCTTTTCTGAAGCCCCAGCCAGAAGCCAAGGACTGCCTGCCCCAGAGCCTGGCCCGCATAACACCACGGGCAGCATCTGTGGGGCCCCACAGTCCTGTGTCCCTTCCCCATTCCCCCAACTCCTCTAATCCGTCAGGCCGTGTCCGCTCTGCCCGGCGCCTCTGGACTCTGACTCCGGAGCACTCCCAGTCCTCCCACTTCCCAGGGCTTTGGCTCCTGGCCACCAGCAGAGGGGAGAGGAGAAAGAATTATTCCTCCAGGCTCTTCTCTGCATGGTAGGCTCACAGCAGCTCCCACCCAACTCCTCTCCCTCCCTCTCTCTTTCCTGGAACACTTTCTCCCTTTGCCCCTCAGGCCTGGCACCCCCCTGCCCAGGGCCCTGCACTTCTCACCGCTCTCAGCTGCAAGTTCCCTGGTGCTATGGCTCAGCCTCCTGCCCTCTCCGCAGCCCATCCCAGCCCATCCCTGCCTTCCACCCTTGCTTTCTCTCCAGGGATACCAGGCTTGGCCCCGGGGAAGCCCTGCATCATCCCAGGGCCTCCAGGCTGGGGATGGGTGTTGTGGGTCGCTGGAGCTGCTGCTGGACCTTGCCTCAATCTGCCCATTTTCAGTGAAGCCTAAGCCGGCCATCTTGCTGCCCCACACCGAATACCCGCAAACCCAATTTTTCTCTTATTTTTCCCATAATACTCATATCTCTTGAAGTACTGTACAGCACCATGCAGTTTATTACAGGCCCTTCCCTGCTGCTGGAATGTAAGATCCAGGAGGGCCAGGATCTTCATCTCATCCACAGTACCTAGTACCTGGTGCCTAAAAAGCATGCAGCACTGTTTGCAGCGTGAATCAATGTCCAGTTCAGCAACAGGTCCTTTCCCATTCCCACCCCCACACCATTATGGTTCCAGACCCATTGTGGTCAGATGACTTGCTTGTTGTTCTTTCTCCACACTCTGGATCAATAGAGACTTTGTTTGCCTTATTTAGGGCTGCATCCACAGCGCCTAGAACACGGCCTGACCTCGAGCTCAGAGCTTTTGTCCAACGCGCCCTCTGCCTGCGCTGCTCACGGGGGCCACCGGGCGTACTCTGCTGCCCTCTGCTGAGCACACGTGGGAAAGGCTTCGTCTCAAAGGCGGCGGACAGCTTGGGAACCGCAAGGGCTGGATCAAAAAATTGGTTTGGAAGATGATTGAACGAGGTAAGACTAGGTTCCTAAATATTGCTCTTTCATTCTCACGTGTTAAAGCCCGACAGTGCATCTACGTGTCTTTCCAGCCCTCCCTCAGTCTTTGCAGGGCCGCAATCCTTCTGAAGTTTACATAGCCCATGCCGTTACTTCCCTGAATGTCCTTACTCTCGTGGACCGTGGCTCTTGATTTTAGGGTTTAATTGCTCCCTCCTCCTGGTGTCTATGCAAAACTGGTTTTTGAAAAAGAAAGAAACGTCTTGCCAGCATGGCCTCCGTGCGTGTAAAACCAGACTCCTGACATGGGGGACGCCTGCGGGGCAGCACGAGCGTGCGGGTGAGGTGCTGCGGGGTCACGCCATGCAGTCGCGGTACAGACTGAAGTTCTTCTCCTAAAGATGCTGAACTGAAAACGGGAAGGACAAACATGATGTCGTGGTGGCCTACACATCTCTCAACAGCATAGCAATCCTTCCTGATTCTCTGCAGGACTTGCCGTCGCTGAGGGCTGCTACCCCTGGATTCAGGATAAGTGGGAGCCTCCATCTGAGGGAGAGGAAGACGGGCAGCCTGGAGGGGAGTGGTCGGGGTCTTTAGTGTTTGGTTCCTTCTTCACCCCAGTAATCGGCTGCTGTGGAGCTCAAAGCTTCGCTTCCAGCCTGGAGTAGGACACCTCTGCCTACGGAGAACACCTCCGCACCTTCTCACACAGGTGACTTCCTCTGCTGGGAGACGCGGAGTAACAGGCGTGCTCCCAGCTTCCTGAGAGGCCCTGCTCTAACGCTGGGTGGCTCTCTGGGGTGGACATTGTGCTCCCCACTAGGCAAAGGCTTCCTTCGGGTGATGGGCACCACAGCCCCACGGGGCCAGAAGACCAGGGACAAATGTCATGTGTCCTGCTGGGTCAGAGCTTCACCAAGCTGATGGTTTTCTAAAGGTCCCTACTCTCACTTGGTTTCTATAGGAGCCCACTCTCCCTGCCTCCTGGACCCCTAACTGGTCAGTGTCCCCTGCCGTGGGGTGGAGGCCAGGCCAAAACACGCAACTTGACTGATACAGGATTCAACAGAGCACTTCTTACTTTGGACACTGCTTCTATGATATGTACTGATGGGTATTGATAAAGGCACAGAGTAAAAAGCCACCTTACTCTATGGCATTGTAAGTGATGCCAGATGATCTCGGTAAAAAAAAAAAAAATGCGATAATTCCAGATCTTAAAATTACACCTAAAATGTACACAACTGCTCTGGGTTTATGTTTCGAAACTAGGGGAATAATGGAAACTGCATTCCCTCCGTCTCCCTCCTTCATTCCTTCTGTCTTGTACTCGCAGGGAGGAAGCTCACAAGCCTGCAGCTAGATTATTTTTGTCAAGACAGCAAGTCCAGGGAAAGAGCTCGTTAAAAAAAGCAGAAGTCTCATCAGCCTGATGAATATTTTTTTATTTTTTAAAGGAAAGGTGCAGGCAGGAATGAAGGCGAGCAGGCAGGCAGGGAGAAGAGGAAGAAGCATTCATTTATTTTATTTAGTTGTTCATCTTGGTTGTTTGCCCAGCCCAGGACGCGAACCCAGGTCCTTAGGATGTATGTGGACTGCACTCTTGGTCAGAGACAGTGGACCAAACCACTGCTCCACCAGGGTGTGCCATGAACACTTTTTTCCTACCATGACTTTTGCCAAAATTGCAGCCCTTTTTTAGCAAAAGAAGGTGGGACCCCAGAAGTTAAGTGGGGACCATCAAACCTCATGTCAATCAACAGGTTGGAGAGAGGCTGGCACCACACTTCCTGGGAGAAGAAAGAATCGATTATTAGTCCCTGGAGAGTGAAAGCAGTAATTTTGTAACTGCATGTTATGTAACATGTAACATGTAACATGCACGTAACTGCACGTTAGCATTGATGAGCTAAAAAGGCTTTCTCGTTGCTGCCTGTGATCCCTGTAACCCCCAGGACCACTTCCTGCCTTGTTGCCCAGACGCGGCCATGCTTCCCAGAACCACCTATGAATAATGGGCCTCTGTGCACACTGGCAAATCCTGCCAGACAGTCTAGGTCCCGCCTTCTGAAGGGGCTTGTCTTTTCAGGCACATGCTAACCGGGGCCCAGGCACGCCCCGCATTTCAGAAGGTATGTGCGCGATACGTGTGGGTCCCCCTTGCTGAGACCTTTGACTCAGGCAGAGCCCCGTGGTGCCCTCCACAGATTGCATCACTGCACCTCCGAGGGCAGACTGCATGTTACTGCCAGTTAGCACAGTTGCCAGCTGACAGCAGTAGCTGGGAGCCGCAGCGGCGGAGAGCAAGAGTGGAGGGACTGGGGTTCACCGCAGCCATGCCTCTCAAAGCATCTCTCCCTGTTTGCAAAAGGGGGCTGCAGAGGGACTGAGCTCACCGGGCCTCCTGAAAGGAAGCAGCCATGCAGAGAGCCTGCACCCCAGCCTGGACCGTCGGCACCCCATTCACGTGGACTCTTTTACCACACAGGCGCCGATGGAGATTTGTCAAAGGCTGCCGAGAGAAGGAACAGGCGGCGGCGGGGAGCCGGCTCTTCCCCGGTGCCCAGTGGTCGCCTTCCCTCCTCGCTGCACTTCCTCCACTACAGGATGCCCTCACCCGAGGGCAGAGCAGACCCCAGCCTGAACGGAGGCCGCACACACTCTCCATCTTAATTCGCTCTCCACAGCCCCCCTTTTCCTCCTCAGTCTTCATCTCCAAATATGGACACAGGTCAAGCAGACAGGCAGCTTCGACCATTTTTCTTGTCTGTGCAGCAGTTAGTGAGGATGAGTGGACGAAGCAGGCATCTTACAGGCGCCCCTTTCACGGGAGCGTGAGCGTCCCTGCCTGCAGAGTCTGCGTGGCCCCCGAGGGACCGGACAGCGATGCACACGGAGCAGCCACGCCGGCAGCACCAGCCTGCACCCGGGACGGAAGCCGTGCCTGACAGAGAGACTGGGGGCTCCAGGGGAGGGCGCGCCTGCACCCCTCACACGTGGTTTAAGGGCAGACTCCACTGGGCCATGGACACAGCCTCGCCTCCTGCTGATATTTGACAGCGACAACTCTAAGTCCGCTTTGGTACCCGATCTGCTCTGCATCATTGGGAGTGAATGACACACACAGAGGTTTAGTGGGTGCGCCCTGCTGGCCTAGCCGTCTAGCACACCTGGGAGCAGTCCCACATACATCCCAAGGTCCCAGGTTCAAGACTGGGCTGGAGCCAACAGCCAATGTGAACAACTAAATAAAATAAGTAGGGTGCTGCTTCTTCCTCTCTTCTTGTCTGTCTACTCAGCTTCACTCCTGCCTGCACCTTTCTTTAAAAAAAAAAGGTTTAGAAATACTTTTGTGCGTGCCCTGGTGAATAGCTGTTTGGTCAGCTGCCTTTGGCAAACGCAGTCCACTTACATCCCAAGGACCCTGGTTCACATCCTGGGCCAGGGAGAACAGCCAAGATGTACAACTTAATAGTTCCTCTTCCTCTCTGCCCTTCTGCCTCTGCTCGTCTTCATTCCTGCCTGCACCTTTCCTTTAAAAAAAAAAATTCAGAGATGACAGAGAAACTGCACGAATGAAAGATTCTGCAGTAGAGTCAAAGTGGGAAGCCCGAGCCATTCCTAATAAAGACAGAGGGCCTCCGGGGAAGACCACCAGGCCACAGATGAAGAAGACAGGCAGTAAAAATGTGTCAGACAGAACTCTTTCCCGAAGCAGATCCTGGGGGCAGCAGGGCAGAGGGCTGGGCCTGTGCCCGGGAACGACATGTGGTTTTGCCGTTCCCTTTCCTCTGGTGCCCTAACTTCCTAAGTCTCATCGCACAAGACTGTCGACAAGCCCCTTTACCATGGGGAGACAGAGCCAGACAAAACAGGCTGGTGTTTAGGAAGCTGGGTGAGTGGCAATACCTGACGAAGAGTCTGGTGTGGCCTTTTGGAGAACAGTCGCTCTGGCCGGTCACCCTTAAGACAGCAGGCTCCTGGGCACCATGAGGAGATCCAGGAACCTGGCCTTCCCTCTCCATCGGGCCCAGATCAGATTAGGAAGGGCTGGCTGCTCTGCTTGGCCCACCGCGGCCTAGGACGCGTCTCTGCTGAAGCCCTCCCAGCGCGGCTGGCTGCCAGGTCAACTTGGGCTTCATGGTCTTTAAGCCGAAGTCACTCACCTTAGATTATGACACGAGTGATGGTGATGCAGGAGAGCACACGAGGCTCGTTTGCAATTTTGGGGCTGGGTTTCTTTCTACAAAGGCTACAGAATGGAGAAAATGTACTCTAAAGGCAGGTGCGCCCTGGTGGAGTAGCAGTTAGCTCTGCCCCCTCGGCTGACACACCACGTACATCCTCTAGGACCTAGGTTCGTGTCCTGAGCTCAATGAGATAAGCAACTAAGTAAAATAAACACATGCTTCCTTCTCCTGCCTCTGCATGTCTGCCGGCTCACCTTCCTTCCTGCCTGCACTTTTCCTTAACAAGAAGAAACACCCTCTAAAAACATTAAGTCAATCAGAGGGAAACTCCCAAGCCCCCGATGAATTTGGGGCAAGTGTGAGCAGTGGTTGAAGATGGCCTCCGGCCTCTGGCCAACCGGGGCACGCGACTGTTCCCCAGCCAGCAGGCCGGCCTGGACAAGCCCGCGTCCTCTCCCCTCACCTCTTCTCACCTTTGTAGACTGTGAAGAGACAATGACAGTCCCTGCCTACCTCACAGGGTCCCTGTGAAAAGTGCTGGTGCACAGAAGGTAGTGAGCCATGTGAAACGGACCTTGTCTGTTAGCCTTTACTGTCATGCCTTTCAAATGGCCGCCTGTGGGACAGCACAGTGACCACGTGGGTGGTCAGCACCTGGAGTCACCAGTCTCCCTTCCATCGGTGTGTTGTTGACTTGTTCTCACCTCCAGCTCCCGGGTCTGTGGGGAAACGCTTTCTGCCATGACATGCAGACTGGAGGAGATGGGCAGACTGGAGCTGTGGTTTCCCGTCACACACCGACAATGGCGCGTCTGACTAGTTTCCTTCCTCACAGATGCGCCATAGCTTGGAGATCCTGTCACTGCAAGATGAAGACGTTGGGGGACGGTGGTGCGTGGGGCCACACGTGATGATCCAGACCTTCCTGTCCTGTCCTGGAGGGTCTGCCATCTTGCTTCTAGCACAACTGCAAGTTAATTCAATGTGGCAGCCAGACCTTGTCTGGGGCAGGCAATAAACTGGCTATCTTTGTCCAGAATGATCCAGACATAAGATCTTCCTATGTGAGTAGGAGGAAAACAAAGTACATGAAATACAGAACATGATTATGAAGGCAGCAAATACAAACTGAAATTTCTTCAAGTAAACTGCTCCTAAGAATTATCTCCCCTAATTCTAAAAACAGTCACAGTAATGAAACTTGTCACCAGCCATAATAGGAAGCTCAGTAAGGATTAACTTGCATTTGGTCTAATAGAGAGTTTTCTTTGGAGAAGTTGAGAACGGATGTTGGTTCTAAGCTTTTGTTTGTTTTTTGTGTAAGGGTGAGGGGGCTCATCATTCCTTTCTGTCAAGCCCTGTATCAAAGACCTCCCACAGAGCAGCAGCCCCTGCTGGCCACAGGAGGCTGAGGTGACCACTGGCCTCACAACCTTTGCCAGTCCGTGCTGATTCCCCTTCTCTGGAGAACCACTCACAGGCCCTTTCCTGGTCACCAGAAATGACCTGCCACTAAATGAACAAACCAAATGTCAACCTGTGTGCTGTCAGGCCCAGGGAGATACTGGAGCCAGGTGATTTGAACGAGTGCAATTCCTAAAGTCAGTCCACACTACACCTGTGAGAACTCTGCAGGCTCCCTTAGAGTACTCCAGGTCATCGTCTGGCAGGAGATGAGAAACGCTTCTTAACCTCGAGAGGGCTGGAGTCATGACCTCAACTTGGACCAGAAGCCCAGATGAATTGTTTTCTTTGCAATCATTTCTTCTCAGAAACACAAGTGGCTAGCATTTTAAAAACAGAGCACTCCACCCCCATGTTGCTGAAGCCCTATTCATAATAGCTAAGAACTAGAAAATACCTAGGTGCCCAATGTCAGAGGAATGGATAAATAAAACCTGGCATATATACAATGGAACACTACACAGCCCTTTGAAGAGATGAGACCCTGTCATTTGAATCAACATGGATGGAACTAGAGGGGATGATGCTAAGTGAAATAGGTCAAAAGAAGAAAAATAGATACCAGAGGACTCACTCATAGGTGGGATGTGACCAGACAAAACAAAGGAACAGATGAAACAAAACCAACTCTTGGACACCTGCAATAGAACTGAGGCTACCAACAGGCAATGAGACGGGAGGGTGGGGAGTGGGGAAAGTGGTAGAGTCCACTGGACAATGCTGAAGAACACTTGGTGATTTGGTGGAGGCAGGTTGTGTTCACATACATATGAGGAATGGGGAACCTTTACATGTGAGTTTATTTTGATGTGTAAAAATAAAAATAAAATATTTTAAAAAACATCAAAAAAGAGCACTCGAATGGTGTGATTAAAATCTACTGGTAATGCAAAGTCACCCGCTACCAGTGACAAGTGTCTCTGTGGTAATATGGAACCACACACACACAGAGGAGGAAAAATGAGGATCACCCAGTTGGAAGGCAGGCACGCTACTCTGCAATGGCACAGACATCTTAATACTTACCCTCCCAGGACCAGGGCACCCAATATTTCTCTTGATCAAAACTTAAAATATAACTGAATTTCTTTTGTAAATCACTCAGTGGTTCACAGTACTAAACACAGTTAAGATCACAGCCACTGATGATGTAAACAAGAAATCTAGTCCAACAGAGCAGCCCTATTCTGGCCCCTGACTCTTTAACATAAATCTGCATATTAATAAAGACTCAACACCTAAATAGACTTTTTATTTTTCTTTGACTTATCTGGACAGAAAAGAAAAGTCATCAGCTTTCATTAGAGTCTCCCTCGGTGTTGGAAACACATTGAACTCAGAAATAGTGGACCTTGTAGAAAAGCATCACAAATTAAAAATATATTTCTCCATGTGGTAAAAGTGCTTTCAATCCAATGAAAGGACACAGCAAAGGTGTTTGGAAACCATCTAAAATGTGGCCGACCACTCGCGGTCTCGAGTCAAAGCCGCAGGCAGGATGAGCAGGGGGCCAGAGGGGACAGACACGGCACGGAGGTTGGAGCTGCTGCGTTCGTGAGCTGAGTGTCAACGAGGACACACGTCCCAAAGCCTGAGTGGGATAGATTCTGCACATGTAAAAATGAGGGGGCCGCAGCAGTTGGGTGGAAGGGGCACGGCGTCACTCCAGAAATGACTTGTTTCTTGTCTGTGGGGAGAGCCAGACCAGTTGACCACTTGGGCCGAGGTCTCCCACGGAAAGGGCTCCGGATGTGGGAAAGAAGTGGAGGCCCGGCTGCCAGCTGCTGCCCCTGTACTCCCTTCCACAAGCCCCCGGCCCCACGGGCAATCACACCAACCACGCTGGGAGCCCTGTCCTATGGTGTCCAGGGTGTGGTCTGAGGAAAGATGGAGGGATACCAAGGGGCCTTCCGGAGAGACCGCTTGTTGTTGGTTTCAGCAATGCTACAATTTTCGAAATGAGTAATTCTGTCAAGAATGACATCTGTGACAAAGCTCAAGGATCGTGGGCCCCCCAGTCATTGATGGAGCGTGTCCACCCCTGTCCCGGAAGCAAGCTGCCCCTTCTGGCCCTGGCACAGGGCAGGACACAGAACGCAGAGCCGTGGCCATGCAAGAGTTATGAGCGGGCAGGGGTAAGAGGGTGAGCAGGTGGGGAAGAACGGGACACTGTCCTCTGGCATAGACCTTAAGCAACAGTAAGAAAATAACCTGAAGATATATTAAAAAATAAAAAATAGCATCACACTTCACTGTCATTCTGTTGGCATTTTCCCTGGATCCCCTGTCCAGCAAGTCAAACAGGAGTGGAGAGAATGTCTCATTTATTCATCAGAACAGGCGACTGCTCCCCATTTCATACTGCATTTCAATGGCGCCCAATTCGTGTTTCTTCTAGGAGACCCATCCTCAGCTGCTTGCAAGAGGGGAGTGCTGGAAAGCCCTCTGGTCTCCTAGACACACCAGACAATCTTCCAGAGCAGAATCCATCTTCGCTTGCTTCCCCTCATCTTTAGATATGGCATGACATGGAACCATGTCACAAATGTCTGAGCATCTTTACAAAGCAGGCATTTCTAGCAGGACATGCGACGGGCTCATCTTATTCCTGGCGCCTTCAGTGGCCACAGCATCCTGTGTGGACAGTCCCCTGCACTGAGCTGAGATCCCCAGGCTCCCCAGGGCCTGGAGGACGGGCAGCAGTGCTGGCCGGCAGGTGGAGTCTGGCTTTGGCATTGCCCCAGCAGAGCACTCACTGTGAGGTGGGAACATTTGCTCTTCTCTGATGGGAAGCGGGACAGTCCTCCTCCCACTGGGCCCCTCCAGAGACCGTGAGCAACCCTCCTGGGACCTGGCCAAGCCGAGGGCACCTCTGGGTCTCTGCTGGGCATGATCAGAACGGCAGGCTCTCTTGCTCCCCTCCCCTCCCTCGACCTCGTCCTTACAGCAGCCTGGGGCCACCCGCAGTGTCACTGGGTCGGAGAGGTGTCGTCCAGGCCCAGCAGCTCCCTCACAAGTCTCTCACCAAACTGCGCCCGGCTGTACCTCTTCACATGGTAGGCGTCCGACATTTTGTACAGGATGTAGGCGTTGTTGATGGCGATGCTGATGGCAAACCAGAAAACCTGTTGCCAGGTCTTGTTTGGTTTATGGGAAATGAAGTACCTAAAGGGGAGAGGGAAAAAGAAGATTGATCCAGATGGCTCATGAGCACCCATAGTTTAGGGCATTCCCCAAAAGGCCTCAATAGGGTGAGGGATGACCTTGTGGGTATGCAGGGGCCCATTGCGGACCAGGAGCTGGCTGGGAGGGTCCCGCTCTCAAGAGGCTTTGTCACAATAAACTTTACTTCAGACAAAGATGAGGAAACGATTTCTTTCACAGGACCAGATGGGAGGATGTGGGTCCCTGGGGGAGATGCTGAAACAGGGGGCCAGGCCTTCTACGGTGTGACTCATGAGTCTGGGCACAGAAGGGGCTCGGCTGGTCTCTGGGGTGCCGGCGTGCTAAGGGCGCCCCTCCAATGCTGTGTTCTATGTATTGTGAATGCTCTACTTCTGGAAGGTCATGTTCACTCTTCACTCCAGACTGATGCAAAGTGCCCCTTCCCCTTAGATACCGGACAGATGTCATGTCAGAGGTCTCTGGCCCTGACGCTGATGAGGATGGCACTCCTCCTGGGCCAACCCAATTTAGGACTCACCCTTGCATGCTTCCTAAGGGCTTGTTCAATGGTGCCCTAAGGAGGGGCCCCCTACACCGAGGCTGGGTCTTCCTGGGAGAACCCGATCTTTGGTTTTCTCCGTCTGCCAGGACAAAGCCCAGAGGATGTCGATTATTTCCAAAGAGGGCAGGGGAAATGCACACTTGCCTTTCAGGTTAGCTCAACCCTGTTCTAGGTTGTGAGGCTCAATCTGAGCACAGGTGACCCTTGAACAACATCAATTCAAAGTGTATGGTTCCACTTAGGTGTGGATTTCCTTGTCCATCGATGACAGAACTGTCCAGTATCGAGAAACACCCTGCAGTACTACAGATGTATTTTCTCTTCCAAATGACTTCCTTAACGTTTCCCTTTCCTCTACTCATTATATTGTAAGAATACAGTATCTAGTACACACGACATAAAAAATGTGTGTTACTCTACTGCTGATACTAACGGTCAGGACCCCAGTCGTTGGTGGACTATTTAGTAAAGTTTGGGGTAGTGCAGTTAGTTATCTGTGAATTTTCAACTGTGTGGAGGGTTGGTGCCTTGAGACCCGTGTTGTTCAAGAGTCAACTGTGATTTAATAGCCGTATTCAGGTTTACTCTGCCCTGAGCTCCTGTGTGGACAGAAGGCCGCTCGTCAGAAGCTGGCGTCTGTGGGTGTGTGCACGGACGCATGTCACGCTGCAGTCCATCTACAGTCTGTGCACTGAAGAGGTCTCGTTATTCAGCGCTGAAATAACTGAAGTGGTCGGTGTTAACAGAGGGCTCCGTGTGAAGAGTGCTGGGGCTGGTGCTGAGTGCTCTGGAGCGTGGAGAAGGATGGTGCTCTAGGCGAGGGTCACGAGGCGCAGGGGCCGGGCCAACCACAGAGATGGCAAGGCCGGGTCCGTGGCGGGAAGGGCCCCCTCAGGCAGGGAAGGGAGATGCACGCAGAGTGTGGAGGAGGCAGGGCGCCTAGAGGACGGGGCTGCATGGGTGGAGTCTGGCTTTTACCTCACAGGGTCTTCATTTTTCATTGCAAAATCGGGGAAATGATAGACACCCCCCAATTTTGTGCTCCTGAGCCTCAGGAGCCCTTTGGCGGCGGCATTCACTCACTTGCTGTACTTGTCATCGTACTTGCAGATATAGCTCAGGTGAGCAGCGAACGCCTCCACGGCCAAGGGGCAGGGGATCTCCACGCTCTTCCTCTTGATGATGACGCCTGCGGAGGAGGCAGGAGGTGCGTGCCCTTCTGAACCACCCCCTCCCCACCTGGCTTACACGCGTGTGTGTCTGCGCCCTGCCTGGTCATCCTGACTTAAAACAGGAGCAGACGAGGAAGAGATGGAGAGCAACGAGCAACACATGTTACCAGTGCTCCAGACAAGCTTAGGACTCAGGAGGGCACAAAGGTACCCGAGACGCAGCGCCCCGGGTACAGGGGTGCCGCCACGCACGTGGGTGCGGACAGGGGCAAAGGTGGCTGTAAGTGGCGTCCGGGGGAGGGCGCTGCACCTGACTGGGCCTTGAGAGACAACGAGGGGAGACAGGAGACTCACTCTTCCCCGCCTCTCCCCCGACTGATGCAGGCTGGAAGGAGGAGGAGGAGGCTGCCAGGGTCGTGCTTTCTGCCTGCTCTGCCCACCTCGGACAAAGCAGAGGGTGGAATTAGAGGCTCAGGAGGCTCATGGGCTCGGTTGCCCCATGGCCCACAGGTTCTGTCTTTTCATGCCTCCCAGGACTTCTGGGGGCCCTGTGGACTAAGAGATGGAAAGCACCCTTTCCCCAGCCCGCCTCGAAACTGCACCTACTTATGCATACCCTCCAACTCCCTTTCTTCTACAAGACACAAATGGGGCTGCAGCGCTGGGTCATGGCCAAATTTGTGACCAAATTCTGAAGTCCCACTGACAGGGCTGAGAAACAGAATGGGGTCAGTAAGCTGTCCTCACCCCGCCACCCAAGCTGCTGCAGGACTACCTGTCTTCCAAGCCTGGTCCCCCACAGCCATCACGGGACTCGCGGGTGACGGGGGGAGGACACACTCTTCCAGAGTGGGGTGTGCACAAGTGTGGCCGGGAGTTAGGTACCATTTCCTCAGACCAGCCTCCTCCACGGCAGAGGCGACCGTGAGAACGGTGCCATTTGGAGGGAGGGGGGGTCACAGGATCAGTGGGAAAGGACTGTGAACTCTCAGCGCCCCTGGCAGGGCCATGGCTGGAATGAGAACGGTACGATCCTTGCAGCACCAGAGGCTTTCTCTACGGAAAGTCTGACGGAACCACATGCTTTAAAATCAGCCCTATTCATTTCGCTTCCACCCTCTTCCACACTGTCCTCCTGGCGTCTCAGGTATTCCCCAGCACTGGGATTACAAGATTTGTCCTTGTAAATCCTACCACCCTTGGGCAGTCTTTTCTCTGCTCCAACTTCACTCAGCTCCGACGGTGCCCTGTGGGACAATGCTCTGTGTGGGGACATCTTTTCAGATGCTCTCACTTAAAATAATTTGTGGGGAAGCAGCAACTATACCCAGGTCCCATGCACGCTCCCTAGGTGCCCTTGCTGGCACTGAGGCCCCAACACTAGAGCAGAGAAGTCCAGTGTGAACTGTTACAGCACGCACACAGGTCACGCATATACAAAGACATCCATGACATAGCATCACACACACCAGACACACACCACACACACGTGTGCAGGGACACACACAGCTGAGTGCCTTGGAAGTGTTCCTTCAAAGGTGAAGAGGTAAGTCTTCTAGATGTAAAGGAATGTAAAGGCGTGTTTTAATACACTATAGAACTGTACCTATTTTTATTATTTCAGTTTCCTTTCAGGACTTGAATCGTGTTACTTTACCAAAAGACTCCAACTAAAATCCCTGTGCTATGAATGAATTTTAAACCCCAAGGATAATTAATGAAACAATTAGCGGAACCCCCTAACATTGTGCATCGGTGTCAGTTTCTAAGGAAGACGGTGAAAAGTAAGAATGGCTGGGTTTTGCCCCTCCCATTAGAACAGATTTCTCTCAAAATCCAGGATAAACAGTGATCATGGAAATGCCATTCAAATAGACAATGACCACACCCTATGGACAACCCGGGGGACCCCCCGAGGCTGCTCAGGCGCCTGCAGACCCCACCGGCGCCTCCCCAACAGTTGTAAGAATGGGGACAGGGAGCTCTGACCTCCCAAAAGGGCCAAGCTTGGCAGCGCAGCTGCTCCACAGCCCAGAAATTGACAAGCAACAGAGGCGAGTCTGACGCCAGGACTTCAAAGCCGCCCACCCTAGGTCTCACTCAAGCTCATCAGAATCCGCCTTGCCACCCTGCACCCCACCCCACAGCGCCGGGCCCCACCTTGTTGCACTGGCGAGTAGGCATTGGTCAAGAAGCGGAAGTGTCCTTTGTTGTACCAGCAGATCAGGGACATGTTCCCCTTCATCTTGATGTGGTGCTGGCCCCGGGCAGGGGGCGTCCCTGGGTTGGTCAGCATGGACAGTGGCAGGCCGGTGCAGTCACTCTTCCTGGCGCTGAGCAGCCCGCAGCAGTAAATCCCTGATGGGGAGAAGGACCCCAAACCAGACACATCAGCAGGAAGTCAGCGGCTCCCCTACCTGCTCGTGAAAGGTAGAGGCTGCCCAGTTCTGAGGTTGATGTGGGAGCCAGACCTTCTGCATCGCTCTCTCGAGAAGAGACTGGGTTGGGGACTCTCAGCCCAAATCTGTTGTCTCTCCTCCTGCTTCCTTAAGTATACTCAGGGTGTCGTGCAAAACTGTAAATGCGCCACAGAAGAGCGTAACAATGGGCCTCTGTGTTAGAGCGTTTACTGTGTGCCTAGCGCTAGACAGGTCCCTCTGCTTCTAGAAACACCTAAACTCAGTAGGTTACTGTGCACACATTACAGAGGAGCGACACACCGCTGGCTACAGCTGGCGGGCAACGGCTGGTATCAAGCCCAGGTCTGTCTGATGTCCAAACCTGACCGTAGGTCACCCTCCAATCTCACCGAGGCTCCAGCAGCTGGTGGCCCAGCGCCACGCCTGTCTGCACAGCACCCAGAGGTGGTCTGCTGGATGGGGCCCCATGCCCTTGGGGAACTACGTTAAATGCAGAGGAAGGAAGGATCACAAATGTGCACTCGGCTGTGTCCTCCCTGCAGTGAGTGGGTGGAGCTTCCTGGGGGAGCAGGAGGTGGAGCTTGGCCTTTCACACTGGAAGATTTCCTGGGGACCAGAGGAGCAGCAAGTGGAGACCGTGTGAACAAGGAGAGGTCTCCACATTCCACCCTGGGCGTCCTCCTTCCTCATGGGCTGCTCGGCGCAGTGCCAGAGGGCTCCAAGGGACACAGGGGATTTCCTTTCTCCCAACAGCTGGTTTCCTAGTCTGAACCCCTGAAGGCAACATCTTCGACTGAAGACCTGGGAATAGTCCCTGTGGAAGAGTGACGGGGTCGCCAGGAGCTCAACATCCTTCTTCCCTGAGTGCACCCCGCTCAGCCCGGCGTCCCCGCCTCACACCGGAAGGAAAACGGACGGACGACCTCCTTTCCTCCCAGAGCCAACAGCTCCCACGGCCCTGATCGGCAGCAGCGGTGTGGGCAAGACCAGGGGCGCATTTGAGTCTTACTGATGAAACTAGGGGTCTCCTGCCAGTCCCCAAATGGCTCCAGTCTTAAGATGTAAAAAGAAGAATCTATTTTCATGACAGGGAGGAGGACTGGCTGAAAGAGAGTGAGAAAGTTTTATGTCATCCACCCAGGGTTCAGGAGAAGAAGAAAACAGGAGCACCACCCAAGTTTTCATGAACCCGCTCCTTTACAGAAAGAGCAGTTATTATATGAATGTCTTTCTGGCTGTTTTCTTTCAAAGACTGTGTGCTCTGCGAGAGACAGCAGACTCTCCTCTCTTGAATCTGGACTTCCCTTCAGAATCCCTTTATAAAGCACAATGCAGGGGAGGGACCCCCAGCCCAATGCAGGCAGAGTCCCAGATAGGTGCGGCCATCTGTGTGGGCAGAGCAGAGAACCACCCCCAGACCCCTGTGAGTCACTGCAGTGAGGTCCACAGTTAAGAGCTCAATAGCTTTAGAGGCTTCTAGAAATAAGCAATGACATCTTTGTCTGCTCTTGGAAAACCCCAAACTCCCTAATTATTTCCTTCCCGCTAGAAAATACTTCTGCATCTTTCCTCTAACTCTGAGTGGGGGCACATCCATTCCTCCCAGAACCACAGGCCAGCATGTCCAGCTCCTGGGCAGCATCACTGATGACCTGGCATAGCTGTTCAGCACCTCTGCACCACGCCAGCCCACCTGACACCTGGGCTCCGAGCTGGCCTTGATCACGACACTGGACTCCTGGTCCTGGTGATGGGAGCAGTGAGGCAGGGAGGGGCCCGTAAGATGCACTGTCAGGACAGCTGCAGGAGCCCCAGGGGCGTCTCCGCCACACATGTGGCACCCACACTTCAATGTGCACCAGCAGGTGTGGGGATGGCCGCACTGGGCCCACGCTAATGTGGAGTCTATCACTCCTGATGCAACTGGATGACATGCACTGGAGCCGACTGTCTCCACCTCAACTTCAGGCTCCCTCTTCACACAGTCTGATCCTTCACAACGCACACTCTCAGCAGTTCCACAGTGAGCCCGCTGGGCACCAGACGGCAGACGAGTAAAGATGCAGCCGAGCCAGTACGAGCAGAGGTCACGGCTGATTTCCCATCACAGCTGCTGAGGTCAAAAGCTGGAAGCTGCTGGCTCCCCGTTCCCTCAGCGGGTCCAGTCTGAAGGCCAGACGTCTGGTCTGTTGGTCAGCTACAGGCCTGCCACGCTGTGGCTGCTGTATCTGAGTGGGAGCTCTCTGAGTTTCTCCCGAGTGGATGAGACATAAATCCCCGGGCACAGGACAAAAGGAAGGCAAATGCAGCTTGCACTCGCTTCCCAACTTGGTCTAGATCTCTTTCTAGGGCCTCTGTTTCTGCCAGAGCCAGGAAGGCTTGTCCACTCTTGGCACCAAATGAATCCAGCATCTTAGCACTGAGGGGAACGAGGCCCTGTGGGAGGCCCTCGCACTGCTGCTGCTGCTGCTGTTACCCCATGCCGCTCTGCAGCGCCTACTGGAAGCGCTGCATCACAGATGAGGGTCACCTCAGGAGACTCCCCGGAGCCTCAGCAGGAGACAGAATGTGCCCACAGCCCAATTCCCCTGCTGAAACCTGACGCTCAAGGTGATGATGCTGGGAGGTGGGGTCTGGGGGAGATGCTTAGGTCATGAGGGTGGAGCCCCCGTGATGGGGTCTGCGCCCTGACTAAGGAGGCCGCAGAACTCCCCTGGCCGCTCTGCTGTGAGAGGACACAACAAGAAGTTTACCCCTGGAGGACGGCCCTCACCAGAACCCAACTTGCTGGCACCTTGATCTTAGACATCCAGCTTCCAGAACTGTGAGGAATGAATTTCTGTTGCGAAGCCACTCAGTTTGTGGCATTTTTTTTTGAGGAATCTGAACACACTGAAACACTAGAACTCCTTTGATGAACACCACTTCACAACAAAGGACACAAAGGAAAGTGTCCTGAAGACCATGCTTTGTCCCCTGGACCCCGAGCCTGTGACTGGTAGCTCTTCAGATCACCAGGGTCCAGCAGGGTCCAGCCCACGGCCTGCACTGGCCTTACGCCCTGACCGCCGGCCTCCCCACCAGGTCTCCAGGGCACGAGGGGCCATGCTCAGAGTAGCTGCTACTTGACAAACCTTGCTTCTCAAACTCCTCGAACAGGGTCAGGCTGGTGATGCTGGGCCCTGTGAAGATGATGTAGTTCTTGCCAGCTGCACTCCGGCACAGGCTCCGGGCCACCATGCTGTGCAGCTCGGGTTTGTTCTTCAGCGCGTCCAGCCCGTCTGGGCCACCGCCTTCCTTCAGGTGAACGTGAATCTGCCATAGAAACACACAGGGCTCAGCGAGCGACAGCCGTATCAGGCGGGGCCTAAAGCTGCAGGAAGCACAGGCTTCTTTGTCACCCGGCTGGGACCGTGCAGGCAGGCTACCCCTTCCTGGGCCACTGGCCGCACAGCCCCTACCACCTGTCATGTCCTCGGCCCGCAGAGGACCCGGGTCACCAGCTCCCAGGCAGCAGGTGGCTCAGCCCAACTCTTCAGTGTGGAAATGCCAGGTGAGAAGGAAGAGGACAAAGAATTGTAAGCCACGAATCTGGCAGCTGAGGTCAATGCAAACACCCCCCCGGCCTGAAGCCTGGAGCGACTTACGTTACAATAAAGGAAAGGTTAATAGGACTGGTAAGAGAGAGACTGATCGCTGTACCTTCCATCTGAAGGCAGTTTTTATCTCACGCATGTCCACAGTGACTGTGTCCCTTATCATTTATAGGATAAATATAGGCTATTCTTCAGAGGAACCAGTGTGCAGGCAGAACTCCCCTGCGGACCTAGGACAGCAAAGGATCAAGAAGCACATTTCACATCTTGTCCCACAAACATACTCTAGTGGCAGCTGCAGGCGAGGGGAACGAGTTAGAGGGTGAGAACAGTCCTCCCCACGGCTGACTGGGCTGTGAAGAATAAAACAAGTGGCACTGACCACAGTTCTCCTTCAGGAGACTGCTCTTCTCATGGGCTGGCCTGTGGCTGTGCTTCGCCGTTCGCAGCTGACTGGCCTCCTGGTGCCACAAGCAGGACCCGCGACAGACAGGTGGCAACAGGACCAACCCTGACTGTCCTCCGAGACCAGAACTGCTGAGTAACCTGCCACCGGTGCTGTATGCAGAGAATCGAGGCGACTCTGGGGAGGTCAGGGCAGGTGACGGTACCCACCCTTGGAGAGACTGCCGCCACCGATTCCGAGAATTGCTCCTGAAACAGAGCCTGGTGTTTCTGTGGCAGATGAAGAGCAGGTGGATCTGGGCATCATTCTAGAAGCAGCTCATCTTCTGCGTGCCAGTCCTGCCCCAGACACTCCCTGGGAAGTCCTCAGGAAGGACACCAAGCTCTGCAGCCTGGCAGGCCATGGCTTACTATGCAGACCCTTTCTGTAGCTAACTCGGCGCCTTCTGTAGGACTCCAGCATTTCATTTCGGGATCTCTGCCTTTACCAGAAGGAATCCCTTTGACAGAGACTGAAACACTGAGAGAGGAGTGCAATGTCTCCGCCATGTATCACATGTGACTAACTGAGCGAGGACATTTGCTTAGAATCTGTCACCTGTCCTTTGGCAAAGCCCAATTCTGGGGCCACTACTGTGGCTTCTGCACCTAGGCCAGCTCTGGCTCACACACCCAGCTCCCAGATAGCCTACCTGAGCTCTCATTCCAATCACGCCAGGAATCACACGGTGTGCCCCAAAATCCACTGCAGGGACAACTTTGTGTCCGTGCCCCTCAAAAGGGGACCCTCCACCCAAACCCAGGAAACCTCACCAGGGAAGTGGAGGTGTCCTGCTGGGGCCTCTCGGACCAAGCCCGGGGTCAGCCCACGCGTTTCCCAAGGCCTCCCTGAGACACGCGGACAGACCCCGGCATACCCTACTTGAGGCAGGAAGAACCTAACAGGACCAAACGTAAAATCCTGCCAACACACTTTGAAAAAGTTTACTGCATTTACTACAGGATGCAAGAAATGTGACTCAGCAAGAAGACTCACAAAACAAACAAAAATGAAAGCCCTAGAGACGGACGACTCAGTCATCGGCTGCCGCGACCACTGATGTCTGGCCCTGCGTGAGTGGGGTGGTGAGCGGCAGTAATAATGAGGGCGGGGACCCTCTTATTCTTCCGAGGTCAGGTTGTGATTCGTCCTGAACGTTACACTAGAAGGCATCAAGAGCAGTGTGGTGCGCAGGTGGCCAGTTTGCTGGGGTTGCCGCACCAAGTACCACAGACTGGGCTGGGGCCTCACAGCAGACACCTGTTTTCTGACAGGCCTGGAGCTGGAAGGCGGTCCCTGTGTCAGCAGGCTGGTTTCTCCGGGGCCTCTCTCCGTGGCTTGTTGATGGCCATCTCGGCCCTCTGTCTTTGCTTGCCTTCTCTCTGTGTCTCTGCTCCAATCTCGCTCCTAAGGACATCACCCTAATAACCTCACTTTAATTTAATTTAATGACTTGTAACTTGAGGCACACGTGGAACAGAAATTCTGTTTCTAATTACATTACTTAAAAATGCAGTATAACAAGTGATTTCTACATTAGCCCACAGCTGTCCTCTCCTCACACATGTGGGGTCTGTATTGGATGTTTCTACACGATTATACACCCTAACATAGTCTATTTGTTGTTTTGTTTTGTTGCCAGTCCAGTATCCCACTGGCTGGGTTTGCTGGGACTGAGTTACTTCAGCAGGTCGAAAACGCACCTCATTAGATGAATAGCTCTATAATTCTATGAAAAAAATCCCAACTTCCAATGGATCTTACCCCAACTACAAGCCATTACAATGACAACCGGAGATACACAGACGGTCATGTCCAGAATGAAAGTCTGCTCAGAGGAATCCCATCAGCAGCCTGACAAAGGCGGCCACAGGGGACATCCACATACATTCATCTACGTGCTGGGTGTGCTTTCTGCAGGAGCTCCCAAAAGACAAGGCTGAAGGAAACGCCATTCTCTTAGATGTCTAATTGTGGAGTACTTGGCTTTTCACAAAGAGACACCTCTCTGCACACACACCTAGAGAGAGCACCATTATACCAGAACAGACTCACCAGCTTGGAGAGGCTTGGGCTACCTCCCATCACTGGGGAAAACGGAGTTCACCTAACATACTTTCACCATCTGAACTAGGACTTTGTCTGAAGGGCCTTTAGGGCAGAAAAGTGTATCTTTCAGTTGCCAATTTTTTCACTTTTCCTAAAAACATTTTTCTCTGTTCCTATAATTTATGAACTTTGAGATACAGATTTAAAAAGGGAGGACAGAAAATGTACTAATATATGGCATGACACTTTGCCCCAGGATGTGATTCCTGATGATATTTATGCTATATTCATATCAGAACAGAAAAATATCTTACGAAATCTGACTATAATACCCCTGGTAAACACATAAACACGTGACCACTCATGTCAGCCCCACTTCTGACATGCCCTAAGACCTCAGGAGGTAGGACCTAATTCCTCTCCCCACCCCAACTCACTGACTCCAAAGACACCTGTTGCGACAGCAGCAGTAACTGATGCCCTCAAATGTCATTAAGATGGACCAGGTGATGCTTTCACAAAGCTGTCTCTGGAGTTTGATGTCCTCCCATCTCCAGGGCAACCTGGTTTGGCTCTGCTGGTCTTGAGTAAGGGGCTACTGTTTCCAAACAGAAAAGAAGCCGGTTTCTCCACGGGTGTGCAGGGGCAGGGCGGATCCGGGGGTAGAAGTCTCTCACCAGCAACTCTGCTCCTTTGCTGGAACTTTAAGTCACTGGCTGTGCCAGGAGCAGGTGGCGGGTGTGCCCAGCAGTGAAGCATGGTCTGCACTCTTTGAAACAAAACAGAGTTCAAGGAGAATCGTGCATCTGTCACCTGGGACATCTAGCGGGTGGCCACTTGTGAGATCCGTAACCACTGCCAGTGCTTTGGAGAAAGTTACTTCACTCCTCAGAATCTTGGTCTCCTTGTCTGTAAGAATAATGATGCTACATACTTCACAAGCCAGGTGTTCTTAAGTGCAAGCTGTGTAAGGAGAAGTGTCTTCTTTTCTCTTAATAGCAAAGCTCTATCCCTGGTTGATAGCCTCTAGACACAAGTGACTGTTTTAAATTAACCAAAATGAAGGAAAATGAAAAACTGGATTCCTCAGTCACTCTAGTACCATAGAAAGAGCTCAGCGGTCACATGTCTAGTAGCTGCCATAATGGAGAGCACAGAGCACATTTCCATCATCACAGAATATTCTATTGGGCAGTGTTGCTCTAGGCAATCCTGGATTCATTAGTCTGTTTTTCCAGCAAAGTCTCTAAGCCACCACCCTAGTGATGGCTTTCACCACCAACTCCCCCTCACATTGCTTCCTATTATGAGCATTGTCAGGAAGGGCTCATATGCTGAATCTTTTTCTCTGTCCCTCCAGCTCTACTGACTCTTGCAAGGATCTCCAACGAGGCAAACAACCCTTTTCTGAACCCACAGATAAGGCTGAAAGGAGATGGGCCTTCCAGCCGGCTGGGACGGACCTCGCTTACTTCATCCTCACCAGTGCTCTGCTGGCTCCCCTGGGACACAGTTAATGCTCTGCACAGGGCGGCCAGAGCAGGGCTCCTTTTCCTGGAGAAGTCCACCTTGAATTCTGGTTTCTGAAGCCTGGCCACCTCTAGAGTGTCCATTCAAACAGTGTCCCAGGGCCCTTCTTCCTCCACTGAACAAAACCCATGGCTTGTCCTGGGAATGGGTCTGCTCCTGCTCCACCTGACTGAACCCTCTGAAGTCTGCCGTCTGTCCTGTCTTTTTTTATGTGAAAACGCCTACATCCCTGCAAGTTCCCACACAGGGCACTGGCAGGGCACTTGCTCTGCTGAAAACCCCATGTTGATGCCCTCCCCTCTGCAGTGCGCCTCCCTGGGAACCCTGGTCTCACAATGAAGAAGCAGAGTGCCTAGTTCCAGACAGCCGAGCAGGAGAAGTATGCTCTTCTCAGTTGTTTTGATTGTAAAGACAGAACGACGGTCTCTACAGAGGCCATCTCTTTTGACCCTGCAGAAAGGTCTCAAGGCTTCCAAGATGAGCAACCTCAGTGTCTCAGCCAAAGGAATTTCAATCTTTCAATTGCATGGCTTTCCCCCCACATGCAAGTTACATCTTCTCTATAAATCACTCCTCTTCCTCCAATGCTCGTCTGAGAGGCTGCAGATGAGCAGTGGCTGGTTCCCCTTCTGCAAATGTTGCAGAGTAAAGGATGTCTTGGGGTTGGGGAGAGCTCCTGGCAGGCCTGTGACACAGAACAAGTGTACTACGTTGAGTGCATCGGAGCGACTGATCTGGACGTGGTTACCAGAAAAGAAGGCAATAGCGTGTGCTCTCATACAGCACAAAGAGGTTTCATGTCCAAGGGGCACGTGTGTTTGCATACATCACTGTTAGCAAGCCCGGAGCCAAAAAGTCTGAGTGTTCCGATTGTTCATGAGCATTCCAGGGTGTGGCCATATTAAAGACAGAGGCCACCGTCAGCTGTGATGATTTTCCACTGTGGATATGAACAGACCACAGATCGCCCTGAAATGGACACTTTAAATGTGAGTCACAGAAATACTTTCCATTTAGACATCCTGGTTAGATATAAGAAAGTGCGTTGCACTGCACCAAGCCCAGAGCTGGCCCACTCTCTTTCTCCCTTCCTGAGGCACAGGTACCGGGCTCCTGCATTTCTGCTTTACCATCTATCAGCCTTGCACTGGGGGGTAAACGACTTCATCACAGGGAGCTTTGGTTTCCCCGGGTGTAAAGCAAGGACAGTGGTATATTCTCAAAGGGTTGTGTCCCGCACTGTGCACGGGCCTCAGACCTGAGCTGCAGTGAGTGACACTGGCTCCTATCCCATACAGTCCTTCAACTCCTGCAGTCACAGCTAACTTCCCCTCTGGCACGCACAAGCCTTGTTCTGCACGCCTTGGGGGAGCCATTCCTAGTCCCACAAGCGCCCTCCTACAGCCCACATCATCACACACACCTCTAGAATTGCACCTGTCACTCAGGATTGATGAGCGTTTTTAATCCGTCTGCCTCTCCTGCTAGATAGGCAGTGAGGGCCTGTGTACCTCTGGGTCTTCATAATACATGAAAGCGTGATTAAGAAACAATACTCACTTAAGACTTTCATTTGTAGAAGTCTTAGCTTCCTGTCTATTGTATAAACTCCCGATAACAGAACCTGTCTTAGACTTCTTAAAAAAACAGACTAAACTCTCAAGGCTATAGGAAAAGCAGAGCTCAAGAAGCCACAGTGTATGCCCCCTGAATCCAAGGGGGTCACAGCTGTAGGGCCTGAGAAAGAAACAGGCCTCACCAGCCAGGACCACAGGAAACCCTTCTGCAGCAGACGCACCAGGGTTGAGACAGAGAGATGACAGATAAACAGACAGAAATGGATTATTTTAAGGAATTGGCTCATGACAATGGAGGCTTGTTCCTGCAAACACTGCAGACAGAACAGCAGGCTGGAGACTCAGGAGAGGTTACAGTTGAGTCCAAAAGCCTTCTGCTGGCAGAATTCCCTCTTTCTCCGGGAGGTCAGGCTTTTTCTACTAAGTCTTCCATGGATTGGATGAGGGTCATCACGCTATGCAAGGCAATCATCTTCATTTAAAGTCTACTGATTTAAGTGCTCATCCCATCCAAAAATGAAAACAATACCTTCATAGAAACATCCAGAATAATGTTTGACCAAACACCCAGGCACAGTGGCTCAGCCGACATAATGCTGCTGGTAACAGGTCCTCTGTAAGTAAACACGCGAAGAATGGCTGACCGTTTCTTGGGAGAGGTTATATAAAGTGAACCTGATTCCCTGTCTCCAGGGGTATGTTATGGCAAAGGACACTACAGACCTGCAGGGGCCACTGGAGGCTGTGCAGGGACAGAGGGCACAGCGAGCAAACCCTGCTCAGTGGCAGGTCCACTCTAGACCCTGCTTGGAACTGTTGTGCTTTTTAAGAACATATCTGGTCATTCAGATGAGCAAAACATAGTTCTCATACATAGTTGGTTGGTCTTCATCCACAGTTCCTGACTCACAGCTTCCGAACCCGTGGCATTTCTTGTGTTGAGACTGATAAAGGTGACTCTTGGTTTGTGACCAAGGTGATTTTTTGAGAAAACTCTGAGGATGGAGCTGTTTGTCAGAAGAACACTGAAGGTGTGACCAGAGGCTGAACTGTCACATCCTACCTCCAGGCCTTCAAGCAGGGTTGCTGACTCTCCAGGGGCCAATTATCTAATCAATTGTGCCTAAATAACGAGGTGTCCATAGAAACACAGAAGGAGGGGGTCAGAGCGTCCAGGTAGGTGAACATGTGGAGCTCTGGGGAGAACAGCACCTGGAAAAGCATCGCAGCGTCGAGATCTTTCCCCATACCTTATCCTATGCCTCTCTTCCATCTGACTGTTGTTGAGTTACAGCCTTTGTCATGAATTAGTGACCGAGTAAACGGGTTTCCTAAATTCTGTGAGCTGTTCTAGCACATTAATGACAGCTGAGGGGTCCTGGGAACGTCTGGTCTGCTGCTGGTTGGCCAGAAGCCTGGGCTTTCGACGGACATCACAGTGGAGATGGAGTCCTTGGCCTGCGGAAGCTGACGAGCGAGGTGAATTCCCAGACGCTGCTTGCGGGCGTGGGGAAGCCGCCACTCACATCCACGTTGGAAACTGGGCCTGAGGAACCCTGCTCACCTGGGCACAGGAGACGCCAGCCAGACACCTGCCGCCACCCAACCTGAAGGCCCCGGACTTGCTGAGCAGAGAGGGCCCCTCGCTCATGTGGGAGGAGATGCTCTGAATCTGACACTCAGGGAGAAGGAAGCATGACAACAGCAGGCCCGGTCAGCGAGCTGGGTCAGCTGTGACCACAGGGATGGCCAGCCTGATGACAGATGGTGTCACAAACTCATGGCAGGAGAAACCAGCCCAGGCCAGGCCGTCCCTGAGGTCCACTCTGCCTCCTCTCCTCTGCACACTGCTGCTCCTGTCTGACACTTCCCGTGGCAGAGCTCCACCAGGCTGCGGACCTGCAGCCCTGTCTCCGAGAGCAGAGCAGGGCCGGGGGCAGGTGGCAATGCTGGCGCAGAGGGCCACGGGCAGCCTGTGAAGGGCTCCTCAGGAACGGAAGGCAGGACAGGGGCACACGTCTCAAGAGACAGGTCGCCTTTGTCAACTCCCGTCTCGGTGTAGCCACTGTGAGGACTGAGCCCTGCTCAGTGTTCATGCTGTTCATGCTGTCATTTGCTCATAGGGGCTGGAGTGGACGGAAGCACGTGCAGGAGACACTGCAGGAGACACTGCAGGAGACACTACAGGAGACGCTGCAGGAGACGCTGCAGGCGACATGGCAGGAGACGCTGCAGGCGAACCCGGAACCCAGCCCTGCCCAGGGCAGCACCGCTGTAGCACGAAGCCTGAGCCAGCAGACTCATCCCCCAAGCGAGCAGAGACGCCTCCCGGGCCGCACCCACCTGGATGATGAAACCAGTGGAAGAGCACTGCCTGACCCAGAGGCTGAATTTCCGCTTTTTCCTCTTTCGCAGTTCCCGCTCTGTGCACGTGGCGATGAACACGGGGTCCTCGTCAATCAGGGGTTCATGTAGCACCTGCCAGGAGAGGAAAAGCAGACAGGCATGGAGGGCAGCGGGAGCTCAGGGGTCAGCAGATTGGACTCCAGTCCAGTCTTGACCTTGGACCTGCTGTGTGACCTTGGCTAAGTTAGTTTCTCTCTCGGATTCCAAGTCTCCACCTTTATAAACAGGTAATAGCAGTACCTACACATGCTGGAGAGAATAAAATAACTGATTACAAAGCACTTGGCACAGACCCTGATACACAGCAGGCATCTGTAAATGGAAATTATTAATATAGTAACATCAACTGTAATTTTTATCACTATTGCTCTATGGTCCCCAGTCCACACTCAGGTGGTAGAGGGATCTCAGTTCGGTCCTGACTCTGGCGGACATACCCAAGGTGGACACTCATTTCTGCTCAAGATGGCCAGCTCCAACTGCAGAAAAGGTCTAAAGCTGTTTTCCTTACTGACTGAAAATTGACCTACGTTCAACCTAAACCTGATGATCTGACTTCTGCTCCCAAGAGGAACAAAGAAATACATTTACTATTCCTTCAGGTGTTCAAGTTCACTCTCAAGTTGGTCACAATCTTCTTTGCCAGGCTGAATATTCTTTCAAGAACCACGCTGGCACGCCCTGGAGGAGGAGCAGTTGGGTCAATCACTTCTAAAGAAGCAGGTCACATACCCGGGGCTCCAGTCCCAGGTGGTGGTGGGGGGTGGGGGGAACGACACACGACCACAAGTGTGAACAACTAAATAAAAATAAAGATGTTTCTTTCTCCTCTCTTCCTACCTGCCTGCCTACTTGCCTTCATTCCTGCCTGCAACTTTCCTTTTGAAAAAAAAAACAAAAAACAAAAAAAACAGACAAACACAACAATAAAAAACAATAAACCATGGCTGAAATGATGGGTTCCCAGCCTCCGCCTTCCCTCCAAGTTGTCCTGTTTTTTCTGACATGAGACCCCACCCCCCCACCCCCCGCC
>RJWH01001877.1:0-180908 GCA_004363575.1 Solenodon paradoxus | reverse complement strand
AACTACGAATTGGTATATAAGTCTGAAGTCCACTGAAGAGTATAGAAAAGACTGTAATTCCAAGAACTCCACACAGTACTCTTGACCAGGGGCCAGCAAAACACAGAAGAGCCAGCGCACATTCCGTTGTAAACAAAGTTTTTTTGGAACCTGCCCTGTGCATTCAATTACATACTGTTGATGGCTGCTTTCTGGTTAACAAAAAAACTGACAAGTTGCAATATGATCCACAAAACCTAAAATAATCTCTCTCTGGTCATTTACAGAAAAAGTGTAAGCTCTGCCTTCCCCTGGTGCTCTTCAGCTTTAAACTAGCTACCTGGGTGTGGAGGGAGGTCTTTCCAGAGGTGGGCTCTGAGTCAGCAGATTTACAAAGGGTCTATGTTTCTGCATTTCCAACCATTTCTCAGGTGAAGTCAGAACACAGCCCAACAGGAGCAGATAAGAGGATAACACTTCCCACTGGTGGTGTGGACAGCATCCTTCCATTCTTCTATTGTTACCATAAATTCCATTAAAAAAACCAACAAAATAGCCTGTGGTGTTTGGTCTTACTTGTGCACACTGTCCCGACGCTTGTTTTGTTGTTGTTGGAAGCAGAGCACATTAAGACCCCGTCTTGTGCTCACAAGGGGAGGGCTGGAGAAGCCGCTGGTGCACCCCACCTCCCGGGCCCTCACGTCTGATTCGAGCACTCACTGGCTCCGTGTGGCTCATAAAACATTCAGAGCCTCATTTGGAACCACTAGCAAAATGGACAGCTCCCAAACACAGTGAGGAGATGGAGCAGAGGAGAAGGGGAAAGATGGCATAAAGAAAGTTCCTGCTGCCTCCCGTGCTCCATTGAGGCTTCAGAACAATCTCCTTCTGCCCTCCTTGCACTTATCTAATCAGTTGCAAATTTAGCCTTAATCACATGTCTCCAAAGTAAGAGGGCCAACAAGAATTCCTGTCCCTTAACATTGTTTTCTCTTTTCTATCCTCACATAATGCATGCTGCAGGGGTCACTGCTAATCGCAGCAGCCCAGAGAAGCTGCCCTTCAGAGCTCCAAAATCTCTGCGCAGAAACCACTGTCTTCTCCTCCAGGCTGCAGACTGCTAAGCAGTTCTGATTTCCTGAGTTTGGCTTTGGGGCACGGCAGTGGAAAGACAGCTTCCACCTACTCCCCTACACACTCCCTCCCTGACTGTCCTCTGCTGGTCCCCCTCGTGCATAAACACACACGTGGGCATCCACGCGCTCATACAGCCGCTTGGGTCACTGCGAGACTCTGGGAGCCCACTGAAGACTCTGAAAAGGTTCTAAGCTTCTCCCTGAGGTTCACATTTGCTGGAGTAAAAAGGCTCCAGAGACTGCAGGGCAGAGGGTGTGTGTGAGTGTGCTGTGCCTGTTGGGCGTGGGTTTGTGTAAAGGGGTGGGGTGGGCTGCAGAGCAAGTCATGGGAATCCTGAGCACATTCACCCAAGAACTGTACCAGCTGGTCTCAGCAGGTGAAGCAAAGACCCTCTGAAGGTGCCTTATAAGGCAACTTGTGGACAATTCACTGCTCCATCACTCTCCTTGACTTCAATGGCCCAGGGTCCAGGCAGGATTTTAAGGGCGGGGGGAGGGGGGACTGGAAAGCTAGGGCCCTTTAGAGCTTCCAGCTTTTCCAAATAAGCATCAGAAAAGAAACATCTTTTTTTTAAAGTAAAGATGCAGGTAGGAATGAAGGCGAGTAGGTAAGCAGACAGAGGAGGAAGAAGCATTTTATTTCCTTTTTATTCAGTAGTTCACATTGGCTGCTCCCCACCAAGGACCCGGGACTTGAACCCAGGTCTTTAGGATGTATATGGACTGCACTCATCCTGAGGTAGCTGACCTAACCGCTACTCCGCCAGGGCATGCCAGAAACTGTTTCCTTTTCTACAAGGCAGGCATCTTTATAAGAGGGGAGAAGAAATGCAGGAACCAGGAAGAATGTGGCCAAAGCTAACGGCCACAGAGAAGAGCCCCCAAGCGCCACTGCCCCCCGAAGTTAAGGTGGTTGTGTCTACCGAAAGGCCAGTGCCTTTCCAAGCAGACAGGGCCAGGCTGCTTATCCACCAGGAAGGGGTACAATGACTGGCAAGGGGCCCCCAGCAAGTTGGAAGCCTGATAATGTTAATAAAAATCCACTGCACATGGCAGGTTATGATTTCACCTCTGGCTCATTGTGCTTCGGCCTATTGACACAGAGCTGGTTCAACAGCACCCTGAGTGAGAAGGAAGAAGAACACATTTCAGCTGGTTATCAGCCAGAGGGAAAGCCCACTGTAGGGAACCTGATCTTCCTTGTCTGACCCCCCAGCCCCACTTTCCACTCTTCTTTCCTTGCACTGTGGCCTGGAGGCCAACCTTTTGTAACTGCACCACCCAGGCCCCTGCCTCCAGCATCTACCTGGCTCAGCCAAGCGGCAAGTGTGAGCTAGAATTAGGGGGCCACTCCCTGCCTGCCACTGTTCCTGGACACGCTTCCACAAAGCACACACAAACAGCCCTGTACTACTTGGTCCTGCTGGGCCTGTTACAAGGCAGCACCTGTGTCCTCCAAGGACCCCAACTCCGGGTAGGAAAAACGAGACATGCTTGGAGCAAGACAAGAAGGTGTGCGGCTACTCTGGAGACTGGGGTGGGAGGAATGTCAGGAAACCAGAGTCGGCAGGGGAATGTGGGTCTTACACTGGGGCCGTATTTGGGCCTGGAGACGACGGATGTATGAAAGGCACAGAAGGGAAAAGCTGCACAGGAGTAGAAGGAGCAGTGCAAACAGCTGGAAGTCACGAGGAGCCGGCATCGTCACAGAAGAGCAGGCGAGCGTGTCAGAGGAAGCTGTAAGGCTCCCACAGACCCAAAATAAATGCAGCTCCTCCCTCCCCACCAAGCCCTGCGGTTTGCAGTGCACAGGGAAGAAGGCAAGACAGGGTTAGGGAGGACCGAGAAGAACACCAAAAAGAATCTGAGGTTTATTAAGGCCCAAGAAGAGTAGCTGATGAACGAGCCTGCACAGGAATGGGTGAAAGAGAAGACAATGCTTGTCTATCTAGAACAGGTCAAGGAAACTGGGTTCCCAGGGGCCAAGAGCATCAGGAAGATTTCCAGAGAAATCTCTAGAAATGAGCCACCTCCTCCGTTTACCAGGCCCAGAGAGTCATTTGGAGGGTGGCCCCGAAACAGTCTCAGCACGGCCACAGGTCAGCACCAGAAGACAGGGAGTAGGGGCTGCGAGCACACAGAACCTTCTAGAACCGGTAGGAAGGTGGCGGGGTGTGAGGGGCACCAACCGTCAGGTCTGGATCAAACGCTGGTCCTCAAGGCTCACACGCTGCCAAGGGTGCCAAGCGGGTCCCGGCAGGTAAGCCCTGATTACCTGAAGAATGATTTAAATGCCAGGCAAGTTCCCTTTACTACCTAGAAGCTTCTAGTCTCTTGTCACCACCAACAGACGAGCCCATATTCAACAGAACATGACAAGAAAAAAAAATGTTAGAGCAGAAGAAAATTTGGAAAGAAAGTACAATTAAAGGAGAGGGAGGATGACTCTGAATCCTGACTTCTCTGTGGTCTGCAGGAGTTAATGAAATATTTCCCTCCGATCTAACGGGATTAGATGGGTTAATGGGAGGAAGTGACTTCAGAGAAAGCAGGAACGGGAGGAGGCCCAGAGTCACTGCTGCTCCCCCACTGGCCACCACTGGCCCTCACTGTCACACGAGGACAGTTGGTGCGAGGGGACGAGGGCACCGTGCTGGGCACTGGCCCCACGCTGGCCTCACCTGGGTTTGGGAAGGCCTGAAGGCGGCGTCAAAGCCATTCTGCAGGCAGTCGAGGAAGGGCTGGACCTTGTAGAGGCCGTGTGTGGTCTGGCTGGAGCGGAAGGCCACCACGTGGAAGTACTTGAGGATCTTCTCGAAGCGGGCCTGGCTCATGACGAGGGCGAGGCTCCTATTGCCGTAGAAGCCACCGCTCCAGATGCTGAGGACCGACTCGCAGTGGGAGATGCTGGTGGAGATCATGTAGGCCAGGAAGGCCTTCATCTCCGTGAGCGTCACCTCCGCCCAGGCGCCGTCGCTCCCGAATCGCTCCTGGAACTTCTTGGCGTACATGTTGGTCTGCACCACCATGTTCTTAAGGACGTTGTCTGGGACAAAGAGCTGGAAGAAGTCCATGGCACTGGCCCCAGGGGGCATCTTTCGGGTGGGACCTAAAACAGAGGCAGGCCACGTCTTAATGCTACACGCTGGACACACTCCCAACCAGGGGTGGCCGAGGGCCCCCTTCCCTGACACCCAGAGAGAAGCGCAAACACGCCACCCCGGATGCTGTCCAGACCTCCCCCCGGATAGAGGTGTGTGGCTCCAACTCCATGTTTCCAGGGTCCTGTGTCCTCGCATGCCGCTGGGGGCCTCCCTTCACTGCACATACCACCTCCTTCCACATCTGGCATGTGCCGACACATTGATGCGAAAGAAAGGGACATGTGAGGGAGGGGAGGAGACACAAAGACACCGTGACTTCTCAACACAGGAGCTTGGCCGTGGCTTTCTGGCTCTCATGTTCTTATAAGTTAAGCGACCTTGTAAAAATGAATGCTGTCACCTCTCGAGACCTGAAAAGCTCCATCCAGGTGAGATTGCACCTTTTATGAGGCAGTGACTATGTGGTAACTTTATATTTAATAGAGAAGAAATCCGAAGAGGTCAGTTGAGATCATTTCACCAATATAATAAAAATCTGACAATTTTTCACGAATGCAGAAGAAATCCGAAGAGGTTAGTTGAGATCATTTCACCAATATAATAAAAATCTGACAATTTTTCATGAATGCAGGGACAGCCTTTTGCAATACATGCACATCACATATACATACAGCATATATATGCTTAAGAGAGATGGCTTTCATTTACTACACTGACGCACGCCAGGCTAAGCACATGGAAAGATTTGTAAAAGGCCAGCGATGCTTCCATTGCCTCCTGACAGCGATTACTAACAGAAACTCTGCATGTGCTTCAGAATCACCCCTCCCCTAACCTTCTAACACTGATTATGGAGTGTCTGAAAGCAAGTTTTCTACAGCAAAATCAAGACTGATGTTGTACAGAAGACAGCCCAGGTCTTAGATTCCGAGAGACAGGTGTGGGGAACTGAAACCCTAAACTTATTGCTAGCTCACTGCACAGTCTTTGATAAACTTCATCTCATCTGTCCACAACACAGGCACACAGAGAGCTGCTTCGGGAGGCTGCTGTGTGGGCAGAATGAATGGAGGAATGTATGGAAAGCAATACAGCTCATTACCTGGCCCTGGCAAGGGGCCCAAAACTTGGCAACTTTTACTGAGACATCATCACTACAATTGCCCCCACTTTACAGAAGAAGAAACTGATGCCCAGAGAGCAAAATGGCCATCATATTCACTTTCACCAACCTATTTCCGGGACGGCTCTATGGTCCTATGCCCTGGTCACCACACTGGTCTTGGAAGAAAAGGCTCTGGCTGGTGTGACAAGGAGGTCAGGAAGGCAGAGGGACCCGGTTAGCAAGAAAATGCAAACTCCCAACCCACCCTTAATGAAAATAATTTCATTTCAGCAAAGCCTTGGAGCCAGCCATAAGTTATTCAGGGGGCTCTCAAAGAGGAGAAAAACCAGCATTGTAATTGCTACATCATGCTGAGTAAGAGAAAGAAATGTTCGCTTCCAAAAGTTATAAGTAATTTAACTTCTAAGACCATTTCAAAATGAATTCACATGGTGACTTTTCCCAACGGCTTCACTGGGAAGTAGCTGGGCTCCCTTTTACCAACTTAATTCTGAGACACACGCATCCTCCACAGCCTCTTTTAGTTGTTATGATTCCCAGGAGCTGACAAGTGTAGGCGCAGGCCAGTCACTGGGAAGGAGGGAGGGAAGGAAAAGGAAGAGAAGAAATGCTATTCAAGAGATTCAGGCCTCACAGAAAACTAAATACAATGGTCATTTAATAGCATGTCTCTGGGGTAGGCAGCATCCCAGCCAAGATAAGATTCTCTTGTAATAAAAAATTCTCTTGAATTTGTTCATAAGGAGCTTTTCCAGGTAATGAACCCACCCCCAGCCCAGATGACCGCTGTTACCTGGGTGCCTTCTCTTCCTCCAGTTCCTCCTACCACCTGCCTCCCACCCGACCCCAAGTGCATGCTGCCTTTTCTTTTTGTGTGTTTGGGGTTTTGTTTTGCAGTTTTACTGAAGAAAAGTTGACATCCATCACTGCTCTCTATTTAAGGAATACAAGTTGATGGCTTGATTCATATATATTGTAAAATGATCACAGTTGTACAGCTGACATCATCTTCCTTACAGATACATGACTTGGCTTTGCATTTTAATCCTTCTCTGCCCACCATGAATGTGTGCATCACAGAGGTGTCCCCACTTTATGCAGGACAGCCACATCTCCGGATCAGATGGGGCACTTGTGAAAGCAGAGCTATTAGTAATTATTACATTAGGTACATTTAGATTGACTCTGGCCCTGGTGGGAGGAAGGTCACCTCAAGTGTAAGGTATTTGAAAGTGGGTGACCTTGGGCTGTGCCCTTACACTCCTGAGCTATTTCCACACCTGAAGAATGCAATGATGCTTTATAGGTATGTTGTAATGATCATGTAGGATAAATAATACCTGGAAAAGCTCCCTATGAACAAATTCAAGATAATTTTTTTATTGCACTCTGTGTCCTCCAAGCCCAGGACAATATATTCCTGTTGACTGGGTGGACGGGGGTGTTGAGTGAGTGGGGACGGATACCACAGCCCACCCAGGAGGGTGAGCTCCAGGGGAAGAATGTGGTCTCTAGGACAATAGCCCTGTGTTAACACCTGGGGACCAGGCAGGCGGGTCAGGAACATCTGCTTCTAAGTGAGGGCTTGAGGAGAGGGGTGGGGAGGGGTGAGACTGGGAGGAGCAGGGGAATGCAGCTCAGCAGGGCTCAGCTCTACCGCCCTGGCAGGGAGGCGGGCTGCCCACCTCCCCTGAGGACACCTGCCTGCACGTGGGGTCTAGAAGCCAAGCAGAGGCAGGCCTGGTGAGTTCTGATCTGGTCCACGGGCAGGATGGAGCCCATCACAGAGAGACTAGCAGGTCCCCAGCTTGGTGAGGCGACTGGATCTCGTTTTCTTCTGCTTCCTCCCCGCTTCCCTTTCTGAACTGACAGGAAACCACTTTAGGATTCCTCTTGGCCCTTCGCCATCTTCTAACATGTGCCCTCCCTCCCCGCCAACAGCTGCTGGACACATAACCTATCAAATGCGAGTGAGAACCATCAGCGAGTGAGTGAAGTCGCCAGACCTCCCACACGGGCAGTGACAGCCTGTCCCCGTCAGGGTGACTCACTGGGGGTGAGGGTCCTGCTGGCCCTGTCCCTCCACCCACTTCACTGCCACAAGGCGGCTGGGCACCCCGAGTGATACAGATCCCCACCTTCACTGCACCTGGGAGAAGAGGGTGGCTGTGTGTGTGTGAAAAAGTGCGAACTTTTAGAGACCGAAGCATTCATTCTAAGACAAGAATAGCACTTCGCATGCACTCGTACTGGGGAGGGTACAAACCGTCAGTCGTTCTGGGACATAGATGAGGATTACTGAATATTTTGAATGAAATAATTTATCTCCACACCAAATCACACAGGCATAGAAATCTAACAGGAACATCCTGCATTGCCACAAAAATATTCCTCTCACTCGAGGCACTGAAAATTAAATTCCATAAAGGGTAACGGAGAAAACAGCCAAACTCATTGTTCCATGCCAGCTGCAGCTGGTCTTGATCTCCGGCTAAATTCATCAGCATTTCTCTCGCACTCTTCTCCTCCCCTCCACTGACTCATGTGAGGACAAGCCTCAGCTGACAAACACCTGAGGTGCAGGTGTCACGTATAGAATTCAGCCACGCCGCCACGGAGAGCCTCAAAGCTTTCCTTATTTTACCTCGCTGTTCAAAGCTAAGTGCCTGGTAACAAATTCAATTCTTACTGATCAAGGGGTCTTCGCACAGGGCGAGGAACCACAGCAGGACGTGTGGTGGTGCTCCTGAGACCCCTGAGGTGTGGCCCGAGGTAACAGGGCAGCTGTGAGCAGCATCGGGGTCCCTTTATTTTTAAGGAAGGGAGAGGAGAGAAGGAGGTAAGAAGGAATGAGAGAAAAAGCATTTAAGGAAGGAAAGAAGAGGAAGAAGAAGCATCTTTAGTTAGCTGTTTATTGTTGTGTCTTCACAGAGACCTGGGTCTTGAACCTGGGTCCTTGGGCTTATCTGTGGTCCACATGCCAGCATCTCAACTGCCTGAGCCAAAAGGCCGCCCACCCCCATGGTTCCCTTTATGATTAGATAACATATGTAACACTCACCAACATACCAAAATTAGGTTCAGATTAGTGCCAGTCATCTAAGCAGTACCTTTCAACAAAGGACATGCGAAGCTGCCGGGCCTTCTCCAGAGCCCTGAGAAACAGGCGTCGAGACGGCCAAAGAGCAAGCACAGTGCCAACGCCGATCAGCTGCACGGCTTCCTCGTCAGGAATACGTGGGAAAATTGCACGTGTGTGTGGGGCGGGGTCTTCCTCAGCTAATGCAACGTGGTGGCTGGCAAGGAAGTTGGCAATACAAAGAAGCCAATTCTGGGATCACACTGATGCGAAGCTGATGATGTTCACAGGAAACACAGGTCACAGAGTAGTGGTCTGCGGTCTCTATGGAAAAGGCTAATTCACGGACTCCTGTACATAGAGCATCCATAGACTTGACTGGAGGGCATGTGACATGCACCCAAGCCTGCTTTACCAAAGCTTCAAAGAGATCCTGACTTATCCAAAAGTCTGGAAACAAATGCTGGTGAGGATGTGGAGAAAAGGGAACACTGTTACACTGTTGGTGGGAGTGCAAATCAGTGCAACCCCTGTGGAAAACAGTGTGGAGATTCCCCGTAAAGTTAAAGATGGAAATCCCATATGATCCTGCCACCCCACTTCTGGGTGTTTACCCAAAAGATACAGAAGCGCTCATCCAGAGAGATGGTTGCAGCCCCATGTCTACTGCAGCCCTAGTCATAATAGCTAAGAAATGGAAACCCCCTAAGTGCCCAGTGTCAGATGAATGGATCAAGAAGATGTGTCCATATACACAATGGAGGACTATGCAGCCCCTAGAAGAGATGGAATCCTTTCATTTGAATCAACACGGATGGATCTAGAGGGGATGATGCTAAGTGAAACAAGTCAAAAGAAGAAAGAGAGATAACAGATGATGTCACCCATAGGTGTAATGGGAATAGACCAAACAAAGGAACAGATGAAACAAAACCAACCCTGGGACACTGGCAATAGAACTGAAATTACCAAAAGGGAATGGGGTGGGCAGGGCAAGTGTGGTGGAGCTCGGAGGACAATAGGGAAGAACACTTGGTGATTTGGTGGAGGGCAGGGTGTGTTGACATATATGAGGAATGGGGAATCTCTCTCTCTCTCTCTCTCTCTCTCTCTCTCTCTCTCTCTCTCTCTCTCTCTCTCTATTTTAATGTATAAAAATAAATAAAATTAATTGAAAAATATATGCATACATTAAAAAAAAGAGAGCTTGCCTTCAAAACTCTTCATCATACCAGGCACACACACACATACTTAATAGCCTACCTCACACAAGACAAGACTTCACTTGTGTGACAGCTAACTCCAGGGCCTGTGACTGCAGACGACCTACTCTCAAGCATCCCTGTGCTCTGCCAGCAGAGGTGACCATCTCCACAAGCCCTGAGTGCACCGAGCTCACAGGGAGCAGCTGGAACAGAAAGGATGGCGGGTCCGCTCCATGTGAGCCCTCACTGCCTGACCCTGGGAACAGAGGCTGTCTATATTCTGGGTCCAGGGCACAAACAGTTCCTTGGACTTTGCAGGTGAAGACAATGGATTGCACACTGGTACAGCTATTACAAGGGACTTAAGTGACTTTGACCCGAACCTGGGAGCTAGGTGGCCACCCAGAATGGGGTGAAAACAGTGTGCCGGCACAGGGATGACTGCCAAGCAAAGTCTTAAATGTCAGAAAATGGATGAATGGATGCCGATGGGCACAAAGCTTTACTCATCGCGCCTCCTGCAGTGGCAGTAGCCAAAAGGTCAGGAGGTGACAGGTCTAGCCCATGACAGTGAGTGAATGCAGCGGCTTCGGCTGTCCATGCCGCCCCCAGCAACGGACCAGGCCCATCCACTCCCTTTCCCACCAAAACCACAGACTGCACTCTTAGTACCGAGCTAAAACATAGCCCGAGAAAAGTGTCTGTAAGAATGAGAGCCGGGTTTACCAGCCGCTGGTGTGGTTTCCTTCCCCCGTCTCACTGAACCTTACAAAGTTGCCGTTTCTCTGGTATCTGTATTCTCATGGCTTTATTTCCGTGCTGAGACAAACTAATCGGTAAGACAAGGACGGTGTACGTGGAGGATTGAACAGTTATATAAAGACTCCTTACTCTGAACTAGCTGCTGGACAGCAACTGAGCCCTTGGACTGGGCTCCACCTCATGGCTGGTGAGTAACCTTGGACAACACTTAACCTTTGTCTTGGTCCATCCGGCTGCTGTGGGGAAAGACCACGGGCTGGGCGGCTTGAACAATAGGCATGTCTCTCAGTCCTGGAGGCTGCGAGTCCAAGATCAAGGCCTTTTTGGCTTGAGTGAGAGTAGAGTTCACAGAGGGCTGTCTTCTTGCTGTGTCCCCATAGGGGAAGGGTCCAGGGGGACCACTGGGGTCTCTTTTCTCAGACACTAATCCCATTCATGAGGGCTCCGTCCCCATGGTCTCATCCACCTCCTAATACCAGGATTAGGCTTCAGTCCATGAATGTGATACAAACATTCAATTTATAGAGCACTTCATTTTTTTTACGGGAAAGGTGCAGACAGGAATGAAGGAGAGCAGAGGCAGGCAGGCAGGAAGAGAGGAGAGGAGGAAGCATTTTATTCGTTCATTTAGTTGTTCACCCTGCTTTTGTCCTCACCACACCCCAGCCCCGGGACATACCCTTGGGATGTATGTGGACTGTACCCAGTGGACTGACCCACTAAAATCACCAGGGTGTGCCTGTATATAGCACTTTTCGAGCTGCAGTCTCCGTGTTGTGAGGGGAAGACAACGAAAGTATGGAAGATCAGAGTAGAGTGAAGATGAAAAGGAAAGACGTACAGCCAGAGCTAAGGTGCCCCCACAGTGCTGATATGGGGTGGATACCCAAGAATGGTATCTAATTGCATGTACAACAGCACCTACTAACCTCTTACCCTAAACTTCTGGCCTCTTCCTGGGAGCTGACGCAGCAGATGGCTGTTACAAAGCAGCAGCCTTAGCAACTGCAGTTTATAATTCGGTTAGAAACGGTGTCTATTTTTCACATGAGGCTGTATTTTTAATGCGTCTGCTTGGGTACAGAAAGGACAGAAATGTCTTTCCCATGTCAGCAGAACTCGATGGGGTGGGATGCAGTGGTGTGGAACCAGGGGGCTGCCAATGGAGTGCCACCTACCCTTCAAGATGCGACATTTCATGCAGGGCCACCTGTCTAGATGGGCCACCCAGAGAATTTGCTAACTTCCCCTAGGACCTCAAAGCTCTTTCACATGCACTGCAGCTCTTCATCCCCAATCAAATCAGGTTCCAACTTCCATCTCCCCTTCTTCATGGGGCTTTAGCTAACTCCACTGATGTCCCCAACTTGCTGCCAGTCCAGTTCTAAGTAGCCTGGCATGGGAACTAGGTCCACCCTAGTCCTGCCTCCAAGGAAGGTAACAGAGAGAGGGACCATGCTGCCAGGAAGCACAAGGATGGTGAACGGAACCTGCCAGCATCTTGGCTTCAGGAAGTGTGTCCCAAGTACGCACGCGTCAGAGCAGCAGACTCTGGCCGGCCAGAGGGAGCGTCTTCTTGTATCAAGCACAGCGACGAGCATCTAACCGACCCCATTTAATTCTTGCAATGATCAAAGAGGTTCTGGGAGTCTCCTTTGCAGCCACAGGAGGGGAACTTGCTCAAGGTCATAGGGGCGAGTGAACAAAGGAGCGGAGATACTCTTCCTCTGCGACTCTGCCTCCTGCAGCAGACATGCCGGGTCTAGCTCTGTGGTGGCTTCTGATTTTCCAGGCATGTGCTGAGGTTCTGACCATGAGGACAGCCATGAGGAGGAGACTGAGGAGGAGGCTCTGGGTAGATGCGGGGGAAGCTGAAAGCTATTTATATACATGGGCTTGGGACCTTTCTTCTTGAAGAAAATAAATTCTTAGAAGGAAATGTGTGCTGCTGAGGGGGAAAGGTCGTGAGCAAGAGGGTGGGAGCAGGACCAGTGGGCCTGAATGCTCAAACGCAAACATGAAATCTTCAATATTTTTAGAGCAATTCAGTAGGGATCTGGTCCTTTATGGTGAATCCCTGAGAAGAGTTTTGTCTGCTTTGTTCCCTATCAACAGCTTCAGTGGCCAGAACAGTGTCTAGCCCACAGGAGACTCACATACTTTGTTGAGAGAATAAATGAATGAGTGAAAAGGAAATAAAAATGAAGAGTGTAGCGAATCTTCAGCACTTGAGAGTTGTCAGCAGTGTCCCCGCAGGTCAGTGAGACAGCTGAAAGCACTGAGGTGCTCACAAGAACACGGTGAGGGGGAGAGAAACAACAAAGGGACAGGGTCACTATGCCCAGGCTGGATATGGAGCTCGGAATCCCTTCTAATTAGGCCCTGGGAAAGGCCAGGCCCCACCGGTGTGTGCATGTGTGCCTGCAGTATGCATATGTCTGCACGTGTTCACACGTGTGTGCCCGCACGTGAGCACGTGTGTCTGTGCAAATACCTGAAGAGGTGGGAGTCTCAGCAGCAACCATTCTGCCCAGGACTCAACAATCCTTAAGAATTTAGATTTAGACCTTTGCTCATGTCTGCAAATGAGATAACAGAGATACACCAGCTGGGCTGGGCACACGCGATGTCTAATCCTGTGTCTGTATTTAAAAGCACTGGGAGCCTAAAGAAAGGGCAAACGAAAAGAAGCAGGTCAGGGTGGTCTTGACCACTGCAAGGCCCAGGCCACAAACCAGAGCAAATAAGCAAGAGAGTCTTTGGGGAAGCCAGAGGGCTCTGTGAGACCCGAAACGGGAAGGGTCTGGCTCTTCCCAACTCAAAAGAAAAGGTCACGGTCACAGGACAACCTGAATCCTGAGCAGGGACAGCTAGGCAGCCTGGGCCTCCCCTCCCCTCCCCTCAGAAGGGTTAGAACCCTTTACGGCCACAACCAGGGTGTGGTTCGACGTGACGGGTGACGGGCCAGTGAAGAAAATGCTACCCCAAAATACCAAGAACTTGTGGAATCAGGTGTGTAATGAGTGCTGTGTGTCCTCTGCTGGCCCTCCAATTCCAGCACAGGTCGGCTCCTGGGCGCCCCTCCTGGGCACGGGCTTCCAGCTCAGCCAGGCCCATCCATGGAGGATTCTCTCCCAGAGGATATGCTAGAGCACGGCTGGGAGCCCTCGCCAGGGGTTTCTGTTAAGCAGCCTGCCCCCCACCCCCAATCAATCTCTCTCTTACACACATACACACACACTCATCCCCGCCCATCTCCACTTTACAATCACTGGGGTAATCTATTACTGGTTTTGATTTTTTGCACCCCTGGCCCCAAGTCTTGAACCTGGGTCCATGACTTTCATAGCCTGTGCCTGGGGGCTCACTACATTCTTTTACAGACCTGTCGGTCACTTTCTGAAGTCTCTTGGTCAAGGCCTGCTGACTCCTCCCCGTTCCTCCTCTCCCATTATTCGGAGTGTCTATGTGCTGAGGGCAGAGAAGGAGCGGGTAGGTCAAGAAGGGGTAGGAAGGCCACAGGGGTGTGGGTTCTGCTGTAGTCCTACCTGTCCTACCCCAGGGAACCCACGGCACCCACAGCCAGATGGTCTGGGCTCCGTCTCGCAAAGCTGGTTCAAGAAAAACCAGGGCAGGCTGGTGTTGCTTTATCCCTGGATACTGATTACATCTTCTGATTCCCTGCACACCCTCCCACACGAGAGAGAGCGAGAGAGAGAGAGAGAGAGAGAGAGAGAGAGAGAGAGAGAGAGAGAGAGAGAGAGAGAGAAATGAGAAAAAAGGAAGAGAGAAAAGGCGGCTCTGAGACGGAGACACAGAGCAGACAGACGACAGGAAGGCAGGGAGCAAAGCTCCTGGGCAACTGTCTGCCCACAGCAGCAGTGAGCAGCACAGCCCGTCTCCGCTTCTGGAAAGGAATGGGCTGCTGACAAACAGCAGCCTTGGAGAGCAGAAGGTCAAGGACAAGGACACGGCAGGGAGTGGGGGAGACGGTCTGCATTCACAGGCCTGTGCAGAGGCAGAGCTCTTCCATCCACATAGCACAGTGGATAGCACGGTGAGCCGGGCCCGCTGGTAACCCAGGCCTCCAGGACAGCGGCCACATGGGACTCACCCTCCCGAGAGTAAACAAGACTAGAGAAGGTCCATGTTATTATGGTGACGGTTGGGGCGGTTTTGGCCTCTGGGCTCCCACTACCCCTTCTTCCAGTGACCTTTCCTTTCTCAGCACCACAACTTTACCACGCATAGCAAACAGAAATGAGCAGATTTATTTATTTCACAAACACATTGCTTCAATATAAAAAAGGAAAATGTCCTCACTTAGCATTTGCTCTGAGCTTACCAATACTTATAGAGACAGATCTCGGGCAGGAAAAGGCTCTAACAGGATCTTTGAAAACTATCAACAGTTTCAAACCTATTACCTATACAGTGCAAAATTGGGAAACGTTTGTAGGCATTAAAAATTGTTAAACACCCTATTTAAAAAGATACATTCTGGCTGATCAGTGATTAGGTCAATCGCCTCTGAAGGAGCAAGCCACATTCCCCTGGGTTCAAATCCTGGGCATAGGGGAAAACAACCATTGTGAACAACTGAAGTAAAAATGCTTCCTCCTCCTCTCTTCCTGCCTGCCTGCCTATTCGCCCTCATTCCTAAGTGCACCTTTCCATCAAATAAATAAATAAACATACATTCTTCAGAAGGCAACAAAGTATGGTACTGAAGATAGATAATGCTAAGAAACTAAGCTCATGAATATGTAAAAAATTAATAGCTCTTACATATTTTTAGAAGGAAACACATTCAAGTTAAAATTTTTATTTCTGAATAACAAATATAAAAAGAGCAAAATCTTAAGTGTAGAAATTATTAAATTTTCATAAAGTAGCATAGCAACCAGTTTAAATAACAGAACACTCCCAGGACCCCAGAATGCCTCCTCTAGTTCCTGCCTACCATCACTATAGGTTAGTTTTGCCTGCTCTTAATTTATGTTTTCTTTTGTGTCTGATTTTTATGCTCAGTAAGTTTGTGAGATTCTGTATTTTATGTGTAGTTACAGCTTATTATGGTTGTGTTCTTTAAAAAAACATACATACAATCGTTATATTTTTATTTGTAGGTATGAGCTTTGTCTACTTCATAATAACCTGACTGACTTACTTTTGATGACAGCTGTAAGAAAGGTACCCTACCATTAATTCGATGTACCCAATGAGGAGACTGAGAGGTTCAGGGACTTCACTGAGGTCCCACTAGTAACAGGCCAAACCGGAGTACAGCTCTGCTGGCCTAGCTCGGGCCTGCAACCCTGATGACAGTGCATCTAACTGGAAGATTCTCCCAGTTCTGATGGTTCACTGTAATATGACCGCCCAAGTCTCAACATGCTTGGAACTGATGGAGGTCTCGGCGGAAAGGAGATGGAGAAAGGCAGAGAGTCTCACTTCCCAAAGCTGCCCACCTGTGACCTGCCCCCAGTATTAGTAGGGGGCACTAATAAGCCCCACAGGCACTGAGACTCATCTGCTTTAATAAAGGTTGGCTGGCCCAATGGCCTCTCCCAGCATGTCAGCAAGATTGCCTACATGTGAGTTTGAGTGGGGCCAGGGCACTGAGACCCTGTCCAGAGTTAGCGCTCCTGCTCACTTCAAAAGGGAGATTTCTTTCTATCTGTCCAAACCCACCTCTGATGATCAAGACTTCAATTATTTGCAACAGCACAAGGTCTGACAGCTGCCTGTGCATATTGAAACTGCAGTTTACGTTCTCTATAAGAGATCTAAGTGTTCCATCTCATGCAATGCCCCTTTTTTCTAAGCTTCCATGATGCAGTTTCAGGATGCGGTTCTTGCAAGAATGCAGGCATCAATAGCACCAAGGTCCCATGGATGAGACCCAACACCAGGGCAGGTGGCGCAGTGTTCACTTGGGACAGTGAGGCCAGGGCCCCCTCAGTACTGGGAGCCAGCTTCTGGGCAGAGGAAAGAGAGCCATCCCGGCCCTGAATTCCCAATAATTCAGGATGTTCAGGAAACACCTTCTCTTTGAGGACACAAAGGTGTGCCCTGAGCCCCTGCTTCAAAAACCTGAAGAGAGGTACCACCCAGAGTGAGTGGTTGTGTGCCCAGCAGAGTTCAAGCTGAACAACAGTCAGTGACTCCTTCAGGAGGAAAGCCTCTGGTATGCAGACGTGAATTCCATAGGAACTGAAATGTGAGGTGTCCAGCATGGGGTGTGGACCCTGAATGAGGAGCTGATGATGGAGCAGGACCCCACTAAGGTGTACGTATGCAAACACCACATTTCTAAGGGAAGTGTGACAGATGAGGAAGCAGATTCAGAGCCTAGACAAAACCATGCGTGGGCAGAGCCTGGGTATGAACCCGAGCTGGGCCCCAGACCTGTGCGGCTGTGGGAGGGCACCAATCAAAGCTGTGCATCAGCTGCCTGAGGAGGTGGATGGAGGGGGCAAAGGACAGCCAAGAAGTTCCTACTGGGAGGCAGCCCTATATAACCCAGGTGCAGTGACCTCGTCTCAGTGTCTCCTGAGCGACAGCAAGTAGGACCCCTGGGAGCACCCAGGAGAGTTGTCCACGAGGCACTGGCATAGAGTTTCTAGTGTCCTAAGCACAGGTAAAAGCAAGCTGACGATGTTTATGATGCAACTCAGCACTCACTTCCAACAAATCAAATTACCCAGGTTAGACTGCACTGTGAGCACATTTAAGAAAGCAGTTTCATGGCAATTGGGTTTTTCTAGATTTCCTTCCTGTTAAAGGTGACCCCACACTCGAAAGGTCAGTTGCAAAGCATAAGCACAACCATTCTTAATCTACATGCATAAGGACAAAAAAGCTAGAGCGAATCATCAAAAGTGAAGGCCATTAGGAGAGTCAAAACACTGTAAACCTTATCCAGCAAATGCTAAAACGTCTTCCTCACCATCACTCCACTAATGTTCTTTTATTTGATAAAGAGATTGCTCGCACAGAGTGCCCCACATAAATGCTAAGGACACAGAACACACCTCTCCCTCAAACTGGAGAGGATGCAGAAGGGAAAGTGGCCTGCTTCTGTCTGAACCTTAAAGAGTTCACAGCTTTCTTAGGGCGAGGGGTTTGCTGCAATATTCTCCACTGGCTAAGTGGGGATGGGAGATGGAAGAGGCTGGCTACTTCACCCAACTGGGCACACCAGTGGACTCATTTACTGGAGGAAACTCTGTCAGCATACATGATCCATGAGTTCCTTCTAGAGACCGCCTGCTGAGATGAACCGAATGATCAACCGACGTGCCAGGCAGTGGGCAGTCAGTCCATCCTGCCAGTCCATCCTTGCCCCTGGGGCCGCCCCCACTCCTCAGTCCCCTAGTACTCCAACTCTGCAGCAAGGCCAGGGTCTGGATCAAGAACTAAAGTACCAGCAGATAATGACTTTGAGTATGATCATTTCCAAGGGAGTTTTCTTTTTAAAAAAGGGTTCAATGAAAATCAAAGGCTTCAACTTCCTCTTCTCCAGTGGGAGAGGGGCTACGAGGCATGGAGGATGACAGATATATAGATTTTGGTCTGGCTCAAGTGCCTACAGAAAAATCTCCCAGGGTGTCTGCAGAAACAATCTGTGCAGATGGCTCCCCCAGCCCCACCACCCTATACACACATACTCAGCTCCCCAGGATGAGTAAGAGAAGACTGCATGCACTTCACAAGAGATGCCAATCTTTGATCCAGACATGGTAAATAGGCTTTGGTTCTTGCATCAACTCTAATAGGTACTCACACCACACAGGTGTTAAGGAAGGTTCTGGAGCCCACTCTGAGTGGTGCTGTGACTGTGGAGCACGTCCACGGTGGGACAGGGCCAGTGCGGAAGGGGCCACGTCCTGCCACACTAAGTAGGGAAAGGCAAGCAGGGAGGCCACGTTTCTCCCCAAGCCCTCAAGCAAACTTCAAGCCCAGGACCCAGCATTACTCAGAGCTCGAAAGAACAGAGTCCCTGTGTGTGTGTAAGCATCCACGTTTCTAAGGGGAAACCGGACTTTACCCCAAATAGTCACGCACTTTGAAGTTATTCTGAGAGATGCACACACGCTTTGTGATAGAAAAACAGTGCAAATAAACTAAATGCCCACAAACAGGAAACAGCCATGATACAAAATTCTCTATACATTAATTCACAAGGAATATTCTTCAGTAATATTTACAAGCAGAAGAAAACTTTCATGAGAACTTCGTTGAAAGATTACAAAGCAGTCTGAACAGTCTGGTTAAACAGGACTTAAAATTTTACAAGTGGACACAGCCTGTGACTCAGACAAGGGAGACGGTGAAGGTGGTGAAGGTGCAGACCATGCAAGGCCCAAGGATCCGAGATTGAGACCTGGGGCCATGGGTTAATAAAAAAAAAAAAAAAAGTGGAATTTAAAAAATGTGCCCATGAAGTCAAAATGATTGAAAAGATGAAGGCAAGCGTCAGCAATGACCACCTCTAAGTGTAGTATTACAATTTCTGCTTTCCTTTTCTGAACAAGTTTCTAGAAATAATTGATACCATGAAATATATGGCTTTTCTAAGAGGCAAAGGACAGTAAATGTTATTTTAATGACATGGGCACTAGATGTCCTGATGTTCTACGCTTCTTTCAAGAAAAGGGGTGGTTTTATTTTCACTACAAAACCAGAGTGGGGTGAGGGGATTTCTAAAATTCTTTCTTGCACTGAATTCTGTGCAGTGTGGCCCTGCTGCCTCGGTCATCAACTCCTGTTCCTTAGACACAGGCACAAGAGTCCAGAAGGAGATTAAAGCTTCAGGTGTTGAGTCTAAAGGGGCCGAAGCTCCCGGATCCAAAGAGCTCACCACCTCGCTTCTTTCTGCAGGTGAGGGCCGAAATCAGAAGAGATTTCCTTAGTCTTCCTGGGGGCAGCCCCCTCCCGCTAAGCATCTAAGGAGGAATAAGAGAGCTGGCAAGGAAACACATCCAAACCTGCAGAGACAGAAATCAATACAGACCTCCAGGGGCGAATTTTTAATGAGGCTGGAAAAATATCGAAGAATCCCAGAAATGTTAAAACACAGTCACGCACTTGTTTGTGCTTTCTGTTGTTATAAAAAATCCTCTAAGAGGGAAAACTGCCCACCCACTGGAAAACTTCAGAGAGCAGTCACTTTTCTTTTTCCAGCACATGAACTCTCTTATCAGTAACTTTCACCTATTTATTTCTGATTACTTTGGATAAACAATATTAATTGATGAGGGAAAAGGTGGCAGCAAGGGACACTGGAACCCTGGGGTGGCGGCGGGGGGTGGGGAATGCTTTCACAATGAAAGCATTGTGAACTAAAGAAATAATAAATATTAAAAAAAAATAACTGAAGCAGAAAAATAAATAAATAAAAGCTACTCCCTTCATCTTCCTTAAAAAAGTAAAAATCCTCTTTCTAACCAAGGGTAGCCTTGCTTGTCAAGACTCTGGGAATGAAAGGCAGTTGTTAGCCAATGGTGGCAAAAACTGAAGCAAGAGCCCTGACTGGAGGGGTGTGTAACATCATGATCAGGCCCCAGGAGAGGGGGTCCGCTAAAGGCCAAAGTCAGGGAGCTCCCCTGATGCTCGTCTTCCAAGCAGCTGTGCGTCAGTCCTAAACCCAGAAAGCAGGTGAGCAGTTTGCAACTGCGTGGCTTAGATGTACCGAGGAAACGCTCCATCTTCCCAAAGCCGTCACCTGCAAGGTGGTCGGACTCGGGCTGCCTTTTCAAAGACAGGCTCATCTGAGCTTCCCCTTCCTATGACTACACAGCGAAACAGCAAGAGCGAGCTTCTCTCTTCCCTCTCCCAAACACGCCGTAGGGTGGCTGGGAATGCAGACCCCGGCACCAGCTGCCGGCTGGGAGTCTGCAGGTGGGTAGTTGTGTGACCCTGAGCAAGAGTCTTCCTCTGCGTGCCTCAGGCCCCCTACTCTGAGAGTGCGGTGAGTTTTGAGTGTGGACGTGCCAGGCTGCACTGGGGAACTCTGAGCTACGCCTATGGTGGTTGCTGCAAATATTGTCACTGTCATCCCACAGCCTCCTCATTTCACAGGGAACAGAGAGAGCAGGGGCCAGCGCCATGAGGTGTGCAAGCTGGAATGTGCAGAGCTCTTCCTTTCTGTGTCAGCACACTTCTAAAAGAAATACTTTTGAGGGGAGCTCTGGTTCATTTTATTTGCACACGCCCTCAGGAGCTGCCCGGGAGACTGAAGCGTCTTGCGTCCTCTGGCCGTCCAGGGCGCCTGACCTGCACGTCTGCGCTCCAGCACTCTTACCCTCAGAGGTCCAGAGGGACTGCTGAAATAGAATGACTGTCCAAACCAGCAGCCCCCTTAACAAGAGGGCAAACTGAGGTCCTGGTGCCTGGTTTCCCCTGGGGTGGCCCTGTCCTCTGCAAGCTGCCTGGGGCTGCCGCTGCCATCATTTTCTGGGTGGTTCACGTTACTGCTGCCCAGGATTCTTGTTCTATCCCCAAGAAACACTTCCAGCACACGCTGCAGGGCCTGGGCCTGCGCCTGTTGCTTGGCCGGGTGGCACTGGCGATGAGAGCTCAGACAGCAGAGGGCAGAGCAGAGAAGAGGGCAGCAGCGGAGACCAGGCTCCAGCCTGGCTTCACCAGGGGGAAGCAGTCAGATGTGGGCGAATGAACAACAGTGTCCTCGTCTGCGGAATAAAGCAGGTCGCCTACAACCATCGAAGGTTCCTCCCACTCTTGCTGGAGAGTAGGCACAGGGAGCCGTTCTGCTGGCGGTGGGCAACCAGGCATGGGTGGTAGGTGAGGCATGTTCAGTTGTTGAAGTGTAAGCTGTGCGCCTGGACTGGCAGTGTCCCAAGCTGGTATTATCTCAGTGGAAGGTAATAAAGCATAACTGTTCTCCTAGTCGAGCAGCAGGCCCGACATTCGTTGCTTCTGCTCCTGCTGTAAGAAGGGGACAGTGTCACTCACAGGACTGTCGGAAAGGGGATGGTGCTGGTATTTGTAAGGTTCTGAGCGCAGTGCCTGGCACAGGCTAAGTGCTGCATAAACAGCAGCTACACTGCCCATCAGCTCACAAGGTCGGGCTGGCTCCTCTGTGAAGACCCCAAACCAAGGAAATCTCATTATCATCAGGGACGAGCTGGCCTGCCTTCAGTGGTCAGTCCTCCTGGGCTAGCAGAAGCTACTTTCTAATTCAGGTTCAAAAAGGCCCACCCCACCCCAACGGAGTGGGATCCTGAATCCACAGGGGCCACAGAGGCAAGGTGCTGAGCTCTGACTCCCTTGAGATGAGGTGGGTGGGTGATGGTTTATCTCCAATATCCGAGAGGGACAGACATCCTGCAGATGACTCACTTTCTAAAAAAAATTTAAAGGAAAGGTGCTGGAGGAATGAAGGCGAGCAGAGACAGGAAGAGAGAGGAGGAACAAGCCTTTTATTTATTTTATTAGTTGTTCATCTTTGGTGTTCCTCTGGCCCCAGACCTTGAACCGGGGACGTTGGGAGGTATGTGGACAGCGCCCAGTAGCCTGATCCATGAGGCCACCAAGGCACACCCAGATGACTCACTCTGGTTTCCAATGCTGTGTCGCTGTGGTTTGCAGAATCTGAGAGGTGCGCGGAGATGGTAATCACCACAAAGAAGAAATGGCAATCCAGTGACATGCTGACACCAATGGTGTGGGCATTTGATAAGCAGCAGCTGTGACGGCGCTGATGCCAAGACCACAGGGAAGACAACCTAATTCCCAGAGATGTAAGGGCCTCTCGGAGACAGCTCGGCCAGCGAGAGGCTCACGCGACCCCACAGCTGGCCGACGCTAAGCCAAGCAGCATGACTTGGGGCCCCGCAAAGTCTCCAAGGATGCTCTGCGCGAAGTGAGCACGGCGCTGTTGTTGGGCAGATCTGACCCTCCCAACAGGGACAGGGTATGTGACCTCACAATGCCTTGGTTTCCCCATCAATGAAATGGGAGGATCAGAGCACCTATCTCCAAGTGTAATGGTGAAATAAAAGGAGACGGCGCACAGAAGCAGAGGGCAGCGTCTGGGGCACTTAGATTGGCACCAGCTCTGGCTGCTATCAATGCCGTCTGCGATACCAACCCTGGGCCTGTGCCTCCCAAGGCAGAGATGGTGATTAGACAGAAGGCTCTTTGCTAAACCGGGGAAAGCCAAATCAGGATGCACCTCTGGTTTTAATTATTCTCAGTCTCAGCAGAAGAAAAGCCACTAATAAACAAGTGTAGGCTAACAGTAGAAAGTGTGGGCTCCTTGTTAAGATCTCTTTCTGGCTACTCTTCCCAAGTCCAAGTTCAGAGAGCAAAGGCTGCTCAGCAAGAGAGCTCATTAGAGATAGCAAACCCCAAACCCACTTTCACTCTCTGATTCAAGAGCAACAGAAGTCATTTGGGGGAGTTGCTGCTCATGCACACCCCATTTTCTCACTGTGATTTTAAGCCACCTCCCTGGAAATGGCACTTGATGGCGTCTCCCTGACGCCAGCGCCTCTCCATAGAGACAGGACGCTACAGAGCACAAGGAATCACACCATCTCCTTTGCAAGGACTATAATAAAAACATCACGGGATGGTTCTTTCATTAATAAGATTTGCTGTCTCAGCTACCATACTGTCAGAGATGATAAGGGCTGCTAATGGCCAGAGTGGACAAAGATGGAAGAAATGGGCAGTTTCTTACACTGCGGAGGCGGCCTAAACAGACTCACCTCTCTAAAGGCAAGCGTGCATTAAAATGTGTTTGCCATTTTTGATGCAATAACTCAAATCTAAGCAATTAGTCTAAAGAAACAATCATATAAGTATCCAAAGGCTGTTTTATTTCAGTGTTGTATATAGCAAAACTAGCTCAAAGCCAAATGCCCTACCCACACAGTAGAAAAAAATTAGGTGTGTATTTTAAAGGGCAGGATAAGTGTCTGTTGACAGATACATGGATAAAGAAATTGGGGGGGGAGGCAGGGAGGAAGGGAGGATGGGGGGAGGAAGGGAGGGAGGGAGGAAAGGGGGAAGGAGGGAGGGAGAGAGGAAGGCGGGAGGGAGGGAGGAGGGGGAAGGGAGAGGGTATTGGGTTTTATAGAAGGAGATACAGCCACTTGCAACCACATGAATGAGTGTGCAGGACACAATGCTAACGAAATAAGCCAGATACAGAAAGAAAACATCGCATGATCTCACTGATAGGAGGAAGCTAAAGAAAGGTGACTTACAGAGAGTGGAATGTGGTTAGCAGGGGCAGGGAGGTAGGAGACAGGAGATACTGGTCATAGGACACAACGCTGCATCTACACAGGATGAAGACATCAGAGATACAATCTGCACTGTGACGACTACAGTAACCATGTATCAGACTGAAGACTTGCTGAGAGTAGGTTTCAGGTACTCTCAGGTCACACATGAGAAGGAAATCTGTGAGGAGATGAAATGCTAGCTTGTAGTAATCATTTCACTATCTATATATGTATACAAAATCAGCATGCTGTGCACCTTAAATAACATACAATTTTTATCAATTAGTGATTAAAATACAAGATTTGCTCCTAAGTCGTTGCTGAGTGCGGAGGATATAAAACGCTGTAACCTGGTACGCCATCCTCCATAGTCAGACTTGCCATCCTTTCTCTCTGCTTTCAAAACCCTCCTGGCCAGGGCTCGCCTTTGTGGCTCAGGCAGCTGAGACACTAGCACGCAGGCCATATACAGCCCCAGGACCTAGGTTTGCAACCTGGAGTCAGGGTGAAAAACCAAAAATGAACAACCGACTAAATAAAGATGCTTTGTCCTCCCCTCCCTTCTGCTCTTAAAAACAAAAAAAGCTCCTGGTTACCTGGAGGCTAGTTCCTACAGGCTCCCCTCCGTGCCTCTAAGCAGGCCTACCTGTCTGGAAGAAATAGCATGGGGAGTGGGGCGCGTAACAGCCTGGAGTGAGGGGAGCCGGCTCTCTCCTGATTAAGTGTGTTTCCCCGTAAGAAGATGCTGCTTCGCTCTTCGCTGCTGAACCACCTGCCCGTTCTATGGAAAACTTGCAGCCACAAACGTCGCTTTCAAAACTTTTCCTGAGCTGCCACAGCGTCCCGAGCATGGAGGGGAGGCATTCCCTGCAAGCCCACAGGATCTAGGCTTAACCAAACATCCTGAAACGGGCCCAAGACCACAGTATCCATGCGAAACAAGAAGCCCTCTAAGCAGGCCTCCTTCCTTTGATCTTCTTAGCAACCCCTGAGTTGTGATTCTACCCTCCTTTATAATAAAGACAACCCAAAAAGATAATAACCATTGTCCAAGGTGACACACAGAAAGCAAGGATCTCACTGCCAAGCCACCAGAGGGGAGCCTCTCTCTAGTCCACACGGCCTCCCCAAGCACTAGCAGGAGCCTCACCCACAGGCCACACTCCATGACTTCCAACTCTCACCCAGCTCCAGCCACCATCAGAGTGGGCCACCTCCATGTCCACCTGCGGGGGAACCTCAGACCCACATGTTCAACACAGCACTCCCCTCTGCATTCTCCCTGTCACTTATCATTCAGTCACATCTCAATCCCTCTGGCCTCTCTGCCCGAGCTTGAGCAGGCCCTTCTGCTCCACATCTGAATCGCTCTCTCCAAGTCCCACCGGCCCCTCCCAGAACAGCTGCTCCCACCTGCCCACTTCTCACCTCCTCCGGCCGAAGCTCACAGTCAGTCTGTTCAGCAAGCTCCCTGTCTCCACCTTTCACTGTCATTAGAGTTAATTTTTTAATGTGACCCTCCTCACGCCACAGCAGAAACTATTGAGAAGGTTCTAAGTCTCATGTTACAGATGAAGGAAACTGAAGTGAGAGGTTCAGTGACTTGTCCAAGTGACTAGATTTGAGCCAGGAAGTCTTGCTCCCATGCCTCCTCACTGCCTTTACTGCACTTGAGTACAATTGCTGATTTCATACTTCTCTGCTGGCTCAGCGATGGGCACAGGCTATTCAGGCTACAGACCCAGAGCCCAGTGAGTGTCATTTAAGATGCATCTGTCCCAGGGCTGACGGGAGGCCAGTGCCAGATGAGTGGGTGTGCTGGATGCCTCCCCAGTTAATTAAACTAAATGGCCTTCCCTTGTAATCACATGGGAAACAAAGCCCTAAGTGGGAACACGCCATGTGGAAGAGACAAGCGATACTTTCATGCCATTTTCCTTTACTTAATTACATAGAGAAATTAACTCCGCTGCAAGTACCTAATTCAGACACCAAATCCATGTCATTGACAGCTGCTAGGAGCTCTGCCTCCCTGTGCCAGGGCTGCCAGTTACCCTAAGTCAGACCCACACCTACAGAGTCCCTCCAGGAACCCATGCCGAAGGCTGGTCCTTCATGGACACCCACTACCCGCCTTCCTGGACAGAACTCCACTCAGGCCCCCTTTGCCTCCCCACCCCCATATGGACACAAGCAAGAGCCTTATTCCTGCTGCCAAGAAATCTGCACTAGCAGAAAGGAAAGGCCATGTGCTGTCCAGGCCCCGCACGGGGGAAGGTTTACAGAGCAAAAGAATCCTGCCAACAACTGCACACCCAGCAGAGGAGGAGGTGGCAGTCAGCACACGAACCTGCACCCCAGATCCAGGCGGTGGCCCCTGCTAGCACAAAGGGCTTAGCTGATGGGAGGAAGAGAGAGCATGGGTGAAATAAAGATGCTCTTAAGCGACCTGAGAGAGTGAGACAGGTAGAAACAGCCCAGACACAGAAGAAAAAGGAAGAGCAGGTTCAGGTGCAGAGGTCTGCAGAGCTGCAGGTAGGGCGGGCTCAGTTGTGGGTTCTCATAGAAGGTGACACTGAGGACTGCACCTTCCATGCACACTGTGCTGGACAGTTCACAAACCACTGTCACACAGTCCTCTGCCATTCTCACAAGCAACTTTTGAAATAGCTGTCATCTGGTCCCTGCTACCAACAAGGAAACTAAAGGATGAATGCAGTTGAGGACTGCCTGCACTTGATAAAATTAGAGCCAGAATGAACCCCCAGTTTTCTGTCTCTGCGGCTGGGTGCTTTCTTTCTGCCCTTGCCTGGTTCGGCTGTGAAGACTCTCAACCGCAATATAATCCTGCTGTCACGGCGCTCACAGGGCACCGTGGGCTGGCACACTGGGCTCCCAGGCAGACGCCACCAGCCTCCCCTCTGGGCTGCTGCAGTCTGGATCCTAGAGGGACTGTCATCCTGGCCACCTCTCTCAGTACTGGTTAGTCCTGCACCTGCCCAAGGGCCCTGTGGCAGGTGGCACAGCGGCTCTTCTCAGGTGCACAGTCTCGGCATCCATGCTGGGGAGAGCTGTGTTCATGTCACAGTGGACAGAAGCTGGACCCTGCAGCAGCCCGGCTCACACACCCCTGCCTGAGACCCCCGCTGATGGCACCTGCTGAAAAGCCTTAGTGGAGTGGGGGGAGCCCTACACATGGCTTCTTCCACCAACAGTGCCCTGACTGCTAACCTGGAAGGGTGAAGAGCCCTGGCAGGGTGAGTGGGGGCACCCTTCTATACCAGTCCAAATTCCAGTCATCCTCAAATCCCAGGAGTCCACTTCCCACCCCTGAACCTCCCCACGTGCTTTCTTTTCCCCTCCCACGCTACAGAGCCTGGCCCCCAGGACAGAGTGCAGTGCCCCCCACATCCATCTCATTCCCCCATGTCTCCTTCAGGAACCCCAGAGTCCCAAGTCCCCACTGAACATGTCCATGCTGTCTCCATGCCCACCCTGCTCCCACACGTGTGTTCTCTACAACAATGCCAGGTGAGCTTGCAAAAATCTCCCTCCATTTCTGGAGAAGGCATCAGTGACATGGCGAAGAGCTGGACTATGGGAGGAAACCTGATGTATTAAAGACAGATGTTGCTTTACAGTGATGCAAACCTAAACCTATATAATATATACATAATGTTACAGTGCAATGCTATTTCAATAAAATTTTTAAAAATCTGGCTGAGCTATGAGCATTTTCATAAAACTTTTCTTACTTTCATCTTAAAAAGAGATCACTCCTTCCTCTGGATTCACTGGCCTTCTTTGAAGGAAGGAGAACCTGCTGCCCTGCCCGAGTCTTCCCTGTGGGTGCTCACCCTTGCTTCTCAGCAGCAAGTGGGGAGTGTGGGCTGGGCTGGGCCTGCACGTGCAGGGCAGAAGCACCAGGCTTGTTCACGTGCGCCTCTGTCCCGCGACAGGAATGGCCTCCTTTCAGCCCCACTGCAGGCACCGACCTCAGCGTCCCGCTGAGCACCTCACATGCTTATCAGCGGGCAAGGCTCAGTGAAGTTCAGGTTCAGGGTTCCTCCCCAGAGTCACGGGCCATGGGGCCATCTTATACCCTCCCTCTTTTGTCCTGTATTTTAATTCTAAAACTAAACCGCAGTCTTTTTAATAAGTAACTGAATCAGGGTCAAGCGAGAAAGTGCTTTCAGTAAGGTTAATTTACTGTTGGCTCTGAAATAATGAATCCTGGAAATGAGGTCATAAGGAAGGTCATTTGCAAACACGAAAGTCTTTAAAGCACATTTCTGCCCATATGACTGCCTGCTCTCTATTAAGCACCTGTACATTTATATACAAATGACACCACACACACACATACACACACACCTATCTGCTAGACCACAAGATTTATTTAAAAAAATTAAAAGTTCTTCTAGTTCCATGTTCTAAAAAAAACCCAAAAAATCAGCATCAAAAAAAGAAGAAAATGGGAAACACTATTCCTTTCCAACACTTGGTGAGGTTCATCTGGGTTCCAAAAATAGCCGGCACAAGTCATCTTGGCTTAGATTGTTCATCAGCCAGAACCCTGAACTCCCAGCAACAATCTCGTGTCCATTTAAAGAGGAAAGGCTCTATAATTATACGGGACATATTCTCCTCACTCAGACTTTCTATCCCCAAGTTCCTGCCTACATCTGCAGCAACATAATTCAGTGGAGAAACGAAACACCAAGACGGCCACTGGAATCCTACTCGCAACATATTAGCATCTAAACAGAGAGTTCTTGCCAAATCGAAGAGGAGGGCCATCTCAAAGGGAAGCTCAACTAGGACCTGAACAATTTATTTAATTAAAAAAAAAAAAAGGTCAACAAGTAAATGAACATCTAACCACACAGGTGATCAGACAACCTCACTGGCAGTGAGGTACCATTCATTATTTTTATCAAACGATCAAGATTTTTAAAAATGGGTACTCGCATGGCTGATGGAGTGAAACTGGGCAATTTCCACCAGAGAGAAGTACCTTCTCCTACTGCTGTGTCCCATCCAGTAAATCCAAGACAGGGAGACAAAGACACTGAGTACAGGGATGCTCGTCACAGTACTGATTACAACAGTGAAAACTTACGCAAAATCTACATGTGCAGATAATAAGGGACTGAATGTCTCAATTATAGTCCATTTATGAAATGGAACACCGGGCAGTCCTTGAAAAAGATGTTGTCCAGGATTCCTTAAACTCTGTACTATACGTGAGAATCCTGGAGAGCTTGTGAAAAGGCTAACTGGGACCTGAAAATCGTCATTTCCAGCCAGCTCCCAGATGATGCTACCGCAGCTGGTTCATGTAGCATCTCTGAATTATTCAGAAAAGTAAGGCAGTAGATGCTCACTTACTGAAAAACATGTTTTCTATATGATGTTAAGTGGAGGAAAAATCAAGTAATAAAAATCAGTCTAAGCTCATCTATAAATTGAAATACACACACACACACACACACACACACACACACACACACACACGTACCTACACACATTCACACACAGCCAAGTACTAGAAAGATATTTACCCAAGTATTTAGTGCACAGAGGGATGGGTATTTCAGGTATTTCTCTTTTTGCCTATTTGTCTTTTTTTAACGTTTCCTAAAGAGGTGCACCTAGAAATGGGCTCTGACACAGCACACCAATGACAGGCGCCCCTTGGAGATGGCCTCGGCCATCGCTCCAGCTTTCTCATCCGGCCATCGCTCCAGTTTTCTCATCCTGTCATCACACCGAAAGAATCTCAGTCACGCTTCCTTTGCCAAGCTCCCTCTGCATCAGGAAGGAAGGTGGAAGTATTTTAAGGATTCACTTCATATTTCCTGTCACGACAAAGCTGTGGGTCTGGCTCTTTAAAACACTGCTTAAAATCCTCCCTTAAAAAACAAGGCAATTACTTGCCAATCCCTGCTGGGGGGAGAAAACCTTGTAATAACCAAGCATCTGTTCCTCAATTCAAAGTCAAGTCTCCACAGCCAGAAGATACTATGATTCAGCAAACAAGAGGACAGCTCGAGTTATGAGGGAACCTACTTCCACATGCTGAAATCTCACATGCAGAAGACTGACATTTTAAACCCATGGCTAGGTGCTCTGTGTGGAAAAGCAAGCCAGCAAGACTCTTTCATTTGGCATGCTAGGTTGACAGGCGAAAGAAAAGATGGTGATTTTAACCGTCACTTCCGCAAAGAGCATAGCTGAGTTCTCTGACTAAAAATGCATTTTCTCAATGACAGCCTTAACCAGGCTCCTTGCTAGTTTTCATCGGTTGTTCTCCCTGGACCCAGGACACAAACTGGGGTGCTTGGGATGCATGGGGAATGCACTTGGGCCAAGGGCAGCTGATCTAACCACTTCTCCACCAGGGTGGGCCCAGACAGCTTTTCAGGGCAATGGTCAGGCACTAGGAGGAGGAAGTTGGGGTGGAGAAGGGAAATGACAAGTAATCAATCACTTCTGGTTGAATTAGGTCTTGAAAACACTTTCCCACAAACACCAGAACACCCACTTACAGATGACGGAATGAGCGAACGAGGGAACATGGCCTAACAGAAGAGTCTGACAGACCTGAGACTCTTGTTTTACCTTTTACCACCTGGCTATAACCCTGGAAGAATCACTTCTAACCTCTGCTCCATTTGTTTACTTGTAAAGTGTGGGGGATAGAACTACCTGTCTTCCAAAGCTGAACTGGCAAATTTCTAGCAGAGTCCAGCATGGGGCAGGTGCTCAGCAGATGGAAAGCGCTACAGGTGATTGCACTTTCCCAAGGACCCAGCCCTGACTGCCAGAGGAGGGATTTGAACCTGGGTCCGCCTGTCTCCAGAGACCACACACAGCGACACCGTGCCTACCCGCCTAGCCACGTGTCTACACACAGCCCTCAACGCCCCTCTCCTCCCCCAGTTCCCAGCATACCTTCCCTTCTTTGGATTACTTTGATTTCTTGTTTGTATTACATGAATTTCAATAACTCTTACAATGAATCTAAATGGTGGAAACAGACGCTCCAAAACTCCCAGTTGACATTTCCATTGCCCCCCAGCCCTCTTTACCAAAAATGTTTCCCAAAAAAATCAGGAATCTGTCTCTGCAGCAACTGCATGACTGGACATCAGGCATCTTCACCTGGAGGGGGCAAATATGTTGTCTTTGCCCCGAGGTCCTTATCTCTGAAAGGACCTGCCTGTCTTGGCCTTGGCTTCTCTTACCCTGAGCTTCCCCTCCCATCCCTGCTTGCCCAGCCAGCCACAAAGTCTTTTGTCCGCAGGCATGAGCGCCCTGTCTTCCACTGGAATGTGTTGTGTTTACAAGGCCAAGTCGGGCAGGAGCCTGGTAACGCCAGCTGGTGGCCACACGCCCGTCCGTTCCCAGGCTCTGAGCAGCGGTGCCGCAGTCCCCGCAGAGCCCACCCCTTCAAAGACCCACTGGTACCAGCCTCTGCGTCTGTTGCTCTTCAACCCAGCACAGCACTCCCTCAGGGCCAACGCGAGACGGCACACAGCCGTGAGTCAGACTCCCCGGCCAACTCCATCACAGGAGTATGAACCGAGGTCAGCACTACACAGTGAGGCAGGGGCAGCAGCGGACACCTGACATGCCCTTAACACCTCGCACATGCTCTCTTGACGCGTCTCTCCGCTCTCCTCCGTCCCAGTTTACCCGGGATTGTGCTCGTTTGGGTGCTCCAAGTCCTGGGTCCCCACAAACCCTTGTCTTCTCAAGCCCACATGGCTGATGGCGCTATAACCAGTTCTACCTGCCGGGCCATGAGGGATGAACCAGCTCCTGAGATGAGGGGCGCCTGGATGACGGTCAGAGACCCCCTGGGTCTCAGCCACGTGGCCTGAGTCCAGCTCAAGCACTCCCAGTGGGTCGGTCACCTTTGGGCCTGCCGTGCGCGGCCTTTTCTTTACATCACTGTGGAGTGGTGGGGGGGAGGTCTTGAAATTCCCTCTGGGGGAAGTGTTGAAATTCCACCATGGGGTTTCACTCCTCTGGGTCAAGACCCTTGTGACGAGTTAAAAGTCAACATCTCTCACGACGCTCAGGAAGAGAAACAAATCACTGGAACTGACACGGAGACCTAATAACTTTATCGGAGCTTTCCTAAGTGTCGAGAAGTTTTCACGGAGGAGAGGGAACATAAATGCCCTGGAAAAGGCTGAGGCTGGTGTGGAATCTGGGTCCCCAACAGACTATCTATTTCACTAGAGCACCAGCTTTAAGGACAGCTGAGGGACAGGCTCCATGTGTTTTAAGGATGCTCTCTTACACTGAAGCAGCACAAGAGAAAATGAGGAGAGCGCCTATTTCTCCAGGCTACCTGTGTCCTCAGATGCAGTCCCGTCACTGAACACGCCAACACGTGCAGCACCGTGCTCTTCAGACTTCAGCGGGCCTAGAGCCTCGGTGGGACCTTGCAATACTGTGGACTCCGGGAATCCAGGTGGGCTTGTCTCTCTCAGTAGCTCCCACTGGTGTCCAGGGCACATGGAGGCACAGGGATGAAGATCAGGGAGCAGGCAGGGAGAGGGTTCTTCTTCCCCATGAATTGCTTCTATTCTGAAGCCTAAAAATGATAACAGAGAATCTAGCATTTCCCCCATTTTAAAGAGTGACTCAGGTTTGAGAATTTGGTGACTGATACTCAGCTACCCTATGTCAGGGGCATGCTTTGCATCATACTCTCTGTGGGTGGCAGATATTCCCTGGGGATATCTGTAAGGGGGAAGAAGACCAGGCCAGAAGCAGCTTGATATACAACTGTGTCCCCTCTTGGTTGGGGCCTGGGACTCTGACACACAATCCAGGACCAGCCCTTGACAACAGAGAACATCAAAGTCATCAACAACATTCGAATCCACTGCCTTTCATTTAAACACAGTACTTGGGCAGTCTCTGTCACCTCGGCATAGCGACTCACCCCGTCCTCAAGGGAAAAGCAGAGAAGCCGATACCTGTTAAGTCTTTGGTTGAGTCAAGTCACCAAGTGGGAAAGGAGGGGCCTCCCAGGCTACAGACAGAAGAGGAGAGAGTGAGGGGGAGCCTTAGATGAGGCCTCTTGTTTGATGCTGGTCTCCTCCTAGGGCGCTCTGGATCCAGGGCCCTGGGAGACAGGAGGACACTGGCCAGGGGCTCGGGCTCCACAGCTCACAGGGGCTTCATCCGAGCCTTCTGCCAGGATGTAAGCCCTTGAAGAGTCTGCCAAAGTGAGGAAATTTCTCCTCATCAAAAGATGCATACATACACAGGCAAAATTTTCCATAAAATATTAAAGGTTCCAAGGACTCCTAAAACCTCACCTGTGGACTTGAGGACTCACAGCACTCGGTATCTGCAGGAAAGCAGGGCGTTTTCATTCCTGTGGGCACAGTGCCCAGGAACTAAAGTTTTAACAGGGCTGTGGACATGTTTAAGCCCTGAAAAAGGTTTCATTGACTCCAAAACAGGAGGATTGAAAAATCCAATTAATCAATACTTAACTAAAACATAAAAAGTTTAGCCTTCTGTCAATTGTCAACAGCAACTCAACTCAAGACATTACTCCTGGCTCCCACAAACTCAGAGTGCAATCATTCTGGATGGGCCCACCAAGCACTGCCCTTCCCAGAGTGAGGGCGACGAGGGCAGCTCATCACTCCACCCTCTTTGATAAAGAGCGAAGTGGGTCCACAGAAGGTAAGAGGGCAGAAAACAGGCTCAGCTGTTGAGTCAGCAGCAGTCAGACCGGCACACCCCTAACTGAACATGGATGAGACCTTAGATTGTAGCAGCCATCTGACGTGGTGGGACACGCAGGGTGAGGGTCACTGTGCTACCATAAGAATAACTAAGCATCCCTCAGTCTCTCCACCATGGTGGGCCTTTTCAAACTCCGTATTTCTTCCTCTGCTATCTAGATAAAAACTCCCAACACACTCCACCACTATGGCTTAGGGCAGGCCTCAATCCAGAATTGGCCTCAGCTTCCTCAAACCCACCCCAGAATCACCCAGTAGACAGCCCCACCCCAAACTGAGCCCCCTTGACTCTCTCATCAAGACAGCTCCCTTCTGAGGTATGTTCTCTCTCCAGGCAACAAACTCCATCAGCCCGCATTCCCATGACAATAGCTGGGCTCCTGGCTTTCTTTGCTGGTGGCCATTACAAGGGCGAGGGCAAACCAAGTCTAAGGTTGGGCATCTCACACACAGCGGGGCCACATGTCAGAATCAGGAGCTTCCATGCTCCACCCAGCCCCACCTGCCCTCTTCGTGGCACCTGGCTTGTTCCTGACACTCAACTCACTGGTGGGTGGATTTGAACAGGGGTTCGGTGCAGGTCCGTCCACCTCCATTTCATACTGACTGGTCATAGTAATGGGGCTGTCCATCAGGAAAACACGGGGCACGTGGTCAAGGACAGAGCCTGCCTGAGCATGGGGGTGGAGGGCATCTGGCGGCCTGTTTAAAGTACTGACAACGGACATCTGGAACAAAGCAGACGGGCGGGGGAGTTCATTTAGCCGGGTCAAAGTGAGCATCCAACTGGTCCTGACTCACTTTCTTAGTCATCAAAACATCTAGGAAGGATTTAGAGACTTTATAATAGCATTATAGCTTAGCAATTTTCTAATATTGCCCCTTCATTTTCTCCCCTAGGAAATAATATTTGCTCTCTCCTTCCCCACAGGGATGTAATAGAGGCTTTTCAGACAGACAACTTCTCAAATGGCACCATAAGAAAACGGTATGTACTAAGGTGCAACTCGTGTGATGCTGGTACCTGAAAAAGCAGAACGTCCTTGACAAAGGTACTATCAGACCCCTCTCCTCCTCCCCATCAACACCTGATGAGCTAAGCCACAGCAAGCTTTTCTCCTGGTTCTACATCAGCTTCCACAACTGAGCTGTGCAATGCTGTGACGACAAACAGAGGGACATAGGGACTATTTGACCATCCATAAAACATAGCTCCTGTAGTATTTTTGGTGCAATTAAGAGAATGTGCTATTTCAAGAGATATCTACCTCGTCCTCACCATTTCTAATAGCCAATAAATAGAATAGGTTTTACAATGATTAAGCAGTCCCAAATGCCTCGTGCTGATCCTCAAGCTGGACAGAAATGAGGCTATAAACTGCAGGCATTTCTTCTAAGCTCAGCAGCAGTCTGAGTCTGCCCTGGAGAAGGGGCCATAGGGAGCGCAGGCGTGCTGCTGGGCATTTGCTCATTTAATGATGTGGTTACCAAGGAGGAGAAGATTAAATGATTTTTTGCAAGAAAAGGCTGAATTGATGCTTCCAGAGCAGTGAGGCTTCACTATCCAGATCTCAAACGCAAATGACGCTCAGACTTCCTTTGAACTTTTCCTCTTAAAGAGCCTTGGTGAACTTCCACCACGCTGATCCCAGACAGGCAGCCGGGCGCTCTCCAGGGCACAGGGCAGCTCTGTGGGGACGGGGGCCAGGAGGCAGGGAGTGAGCATATTCCTGAGTCTGGGCCTGTGAGGACCCTCTTGATCAGTGGGAGGGAGGGGGCTCCCTGTTATAGGCACCTATGTTCACTTGGCTTTTCAACTTGATACCTCACAAGCAATTTTCTTTCTGTTCTTCAGTTAGCCAGACAGAAAAACAAACAAGAAAGGAAGGGGAAAAATTAAAGTGACAGACAGATCCCCTCTACCATGTGACCTCAACGCCTAGCCTCTTCTCTGGCACCTCAGCCTTGCTGTCAGAGTTCGAAAGGTTATTTTTAATGTTATTAGGTTGTGTTATTTCTCCAAATTCCAATTCTAGATAAGCTCATCCAATATTTGTCTTTCTCTTTTAACTCCCCTCATGCAGCAAATTTCCCTCCTTCCCTCCATGTTGCTGCTCCAAATGCTCCATCCCTCCATTTGCTTCACCTTTTTATGGTCAAGCAGTATTTCACTATGCATGTACACATATCGTAGGGTGTGTTTTTGCTCTCCGGATGGTTTCTCTCCCTGTACAGAAACTGTTTATCATAATGCCAATGTTTCTTTCTTCTTCTACTTCCTTTTCTCTTGGAGTCTCCAAACACATCATTCTGGACACGATCCCGAAGTTATGACCTATGTTTTCTTCTGTCTTATCCATAGTGAGGTTTCTAACCACTCAGAGTTTATTTTTGTGGACAATGTCAGGACGTGCTCCGGTTTCATTCTTTTGTGCATGGCTGTCTAGTTTTCCCACACCATTTACTGAAGAGGCATTCCTTTCAGCAGCAACTTAAAAACAGAAAGGCGCCTACAGAGTTCCCATGTTTATTTTTCCCTAGGCCTCCTCTCCTCCCCCAAACTTCAACCACATATCCAGTCATTTTAATATAAAAGAGCAGAAAGGACAGAACATCCAACAGGCACAGGATAGTTGTGAAACTACTACCCAGGGTCCTTATTCCTCTCTTCACTGTGGACTGACAGTGAGTCCCCCACAGACCAGCAGTGGTGGGCAAGGGAACTTGAGAAGCCCCGTGCTGCTCCACTGTATGGCTTTGCGACAACATGGCACACCCATAAGCTGGCCTGGCAGGGGGCTGTGATGGCAGACCCTGCTCTGCACTTACAGCTTAGCCTCTGAGAGAGCGTCCACTCTCTCGAGCACAAAATGAGGGGTTCCTACTATCTCTAGTACAATCAATGCTGAACCTGATTCCAGGCCAAACACAGAAGCAGCTTCCTGGTTGTACCCAACCAACTGCACTCCCCACCTGTCCCCCAGCCCTGGGAGCTCCGGCGGTGCTCTGGAGGGGTCAATCAACGGAAGACACCGGGGGCGCCCGGGACCCATGGCTGGATCAGCATCAAACTCTGCTTCGGCGCCCGCATCTTGCTCCTTTGACACATGCGTCATGGGTCCTGAAAGCCTGTTCCTCCTATCAAGGGGCTTGAGGCACCACTGAGAAATGCACACCTGGTATCTGCAAATTGCTGCAAGATGGAAAGAGGAGAGAACTCAGAAAAAGAGAAAAGCAGACAGACCCTGGATGTGGTCTGGGGCACCGGCCCCAGGTGGCCTTCAGTCTCCTGCACTGAGAGCTGGCGGGGGAGCCAGGTGTCACCGGAGGATCAGCTGCAAGGAAGGCCCCCAGGATGTGATCCGGATGCCTGTGGCCCCTTGCGCCTGGAGCAGGTGTCTCTGGCTGGGATGACTTGGCAGTCCATCCCACTAGGTGGGAGCAGGAGTCTGAGGATGCCCGAAGCCCAGCTCATGAGGCAGAAGGCTTTGATGACAGGCCTGCATGGCTTGCTTTGAGTTAAAGCTTCAAATGGTGTTAAATTCCAGGCAGCTCTTCCCCTTCCAGTGTTCAGCTAACAAGTATTCAGAACATTGTCATTTTATCTCTGAAACACAGGAGCCCTGAGGGCAGCTGCCTCTAGAACTTACTTTGAGTCTGTTCCACCCTTTCATACTCCTGTCCATTCTCCTTTCAGAGCCTCTTGGAACCACGTCCTTCGCCAGAGTATTGTCTAGATTTCCTAACACAAAACCTTCGCTTCTCAGACCCTGGACCCTCAGTTCCCACCAGATCTACATGGTCCATGTGACTTGCGTGACTTGTGTCTGAATAGTCCCTCAGGATCTCTGTTCCCTGACCACACTCCTGCTTAGGCTCAGGATCCCACCCAGGGAAATCCCCCACAAAGCCCTGATCGTCTACCACACCCACACTGTGCGCCCGGTGGGGCCCACGCTGAGGCCAGGAGGTTTAGCTGAAATGCCAAGAGCAGTGGAGAGAGAGAGCTGGGCTGGTTCAGTGAGGAAGGGAAGTGAAGGGGCAGGGAAGGGAGGGGGATGTGCAAGCTCTCAGAGGGGTGGGAGGCTCAGGGGCGTATGGGGACAGCAGGAACTCAGGAGATGGCAGGATGGGAAGAGAGAGAGAGGAGAGGAGAAACATGCCCACAGAAGAGGCCCACTTTGGGACGTCCACCACCGACTTTTAAGCAAGACCCTGGAGGAGGGAGCTTGGTTGGAGGGGCCCTCAGGGGGCAGGTCTGCCAGTCCCCAGATACCAACTGTGCCTGCTCCGGGAGGCCCTGACTCAATCCCTGAATCCCAGACGGGCTGGGAACGCAGCTCAGAAAAGGGGAATGACTCCCTGTGGGCCCCCACCCAGCCCACACTCTGCATAGAAACTCAGGTGGTTGGCAGAGGCTTTGCTCAGACCACACAGGCTGCAGGACGCCGGGTCCAGAGCCTGGTCCTGCGGTGCAGCACCGAGTGTCCTGGCTTCTAGCTCTCCATTCTCTCTGGCTCATTCAGTGTCCCAGGCTGTGCTGTGGGTCTTCCCATAATCCCCAGCTTTGCTTATCCAAATTCTCATGCACTTATGAACTGACCTACACTTTTTACCCGGGTACAACAAAACATGCTATTTGATTCTTATCTCCTGGGAGACCATCTTCCTGGGGTGGGGATCATTTCCACAGCAGGGGCAGGGTGCCCCTCCCTCTCGCACCTGTGAACCAGGGCGCACACTAGGTGAACGCTGCCCGTGGTCCTCACGAACCCCCGAGGGGCTGGGGCTCCTTTCCTTAGTGCCCTCTCTCTCTCATGCCCCCTCATCCCGCCCTCTCCTCTCCTCACTGCACTCTGCTCTCCATGACCCTCCCTTTCCTCTCCCCATCCTCCCCCCTTCTCCATGCTCCCACCATCAGGTTCTCTGTCCGGGGGCTTGCAGGTGTTTTTGTAATGGAAGTGAGCACAACTTCATAGCCAAGGCACACGGACACCTCCGGAGTCCAGACAGTTACGTGCCCTCCCCGTGTGTCTTAGTCGGAAACCTTCCACGCTGCCCCAGAAGCTCCGTGGCTGCTACGGACGGCACGCCTGAGGGGCGTCATAGGAAGACTGTGGGGCTCGGGGCTGCCCAACCCAGGGTGCCTGGCTCCTCCGGGGCGACGTGAGCCTGCGTCACTTCCGCCAGGAGACAGCCTACCCCGGGCTGCTGTGAGAGTCGGCGATCAGTGTGACGTGCCTGTTTACAAGGTGCTGGGTCAATGGTCAGTCAAGTGCTGGCCAATCAGAAGGGGGCTTTGAAACATACCTGTGGGCCATTTGGGGTTTGGAGTCACACACGGGGTCCTTTCTAAGGCGAATCTGGGGAGGCCTTCTGGTACCACCGTAGGGGGAGCTCCACTTGGGGTTACGCACCTCCTCAGCTCTCTGTGGCCCAATTCCAGGAGCTGGGAATCAAACGCTCTACGGAGGTCTGGAGCCCCCCGGCCCGGTGACAGACGAGTGCACATGCACACTTGCATGCTCCCAAGAACTGCACCCCAGCCACTGAAGACGACCCCTGCCCCGCCGTCCCAGCTCAGGAACCCACCCAGGAGAAGCCAGCTTTCTAGTCACACTGATTTGCCAGTGGAATTCCACTCTGGCTTTGCTTCTCTAACCTCCCCAGCTAACTACCCAATGACGTTCAGGAGACTGCTGCTCTCCCAGGAATCCACAGCAAAGGCTCCCCAACAGCATTCACCGAGGAAAAGTAAGTATTATAATCGGAAGATCTAAGATGCACAAAGCCAATAATTGAGAATCAAGCTTTGTCCTTACGCCCTCCAATTCATCATCTCAAATTTCAAATTTCTAGTTTTATGACATCGGAAGCGACATTTTTTTCTGAAAGTAGATGAATCTTTAAATGGCAAACTAATCTAAGCCACAGAGGAGACTTAAGAATATTTATCAAATTCATTCCGAAGAACAATGATATAAAAAATAATTTTAATTACCCAAAGGTGTCACTGCTATAAAAACAGTTCTAGGCTAGTATTTTTTTCAAAACCTCCTCCTGGAACATGGGAATATGCCAAAACCCACTGAGCTCGCCTTCTGAGTGCTCACGCTCTGTGGTATGTTACAGCAAAACACATGGGGCGCTAGATCTCCTTGAAGATCATCAACAGACTCTTAGCTTCTGAGCTGATGACAAGGTCCTCAGGTGCTATGCCTTCTGCACAGCTTAACCGCGAAGTGCTGCTGGGAAAAAAACGTTGCAATGTGCGTTCATAAAAATGCAGAGCTGGTTCTCTGCATGGACCCGGGGCTCTTCTCATCAAGAACCACCCTCTGCACCAAGCCCTTCCGAGGCCAGGGCAGTACACTGGTGAGGGAGTCCTTCCCTGACTCTGGATCACCTTCAAGTCCGAAACGGCACTTCTGGTTCCAAGAATTCCCACTGGCTCCTGACACAGTCCCAGCTGGCAAAGGCACACGCAGCTGAGGCTGCCTCCTCTCCACCCCTGGAATCCAGGCTTCCTTATCTGTCCTTCATGTCTCCCTGTAGGATGGTGTCTGAGTCCACTAGAGCTGCTGTAACAAGTGCCATAGATTGGGGATGAGGAGTGGTGACAGTTAAACAACAGGAATCTGTCTCTTAGTTCTGGAAAGGTCAAGACCAAGACCAAGATGCTGGCAGGGATGCCTTCTCCTGAGGTCTCTCCTTGACAGGTGAATGCCTGTCTTTTCCCTGTGTTTTCACACAGCTTTTCCTCTGTATGTGTATCCTATTCTCTTCTTCTAAGGACCCAGTCACAATAGATCAGGCCCTACCCTAGGGATCTCATTTTAACTTAATCCCCTCCTTCAAGACTCTATTTCCAAACACAGTTGCATTGGCGGTACTAGCACCAAAGACTTCAACGCATGAATGTATGAACCTGGGGTTTGTAACAGATGGGAAGTGACATCTAACAGAGTGGATGCTCAGGATTGATGGAAGCAGCACAACAGGCCACAGCCCTTAGAGAGGAAAGCCAGCCCAAGGCCTCTTTGCTCCGGGCACGAGCTCCAACCCTGCAGCTCCCAGGATTGGGTATCCAGGGACTGAAGTCCTGGAGCCTCCGTCCTCAGCACCACCTCCGTCGGGGCCTGCAATGCCACCTCCAGTGGGACGTAAAACCCAGCAATGAGCCAGCATTTGGTCCTAAGGAGGAACTCATCCAGGAGAAAGAGAAGAGGAAGAGCAGGGTGCAAAGGATCTGGGATTAGCACTCCCAGCCAGATCCTGACTGTCTGCTCGGAAAATGGGGGCAGAACCTTTACCCCACAAAGTTAAATGGCTCTTTCAAAGTCAAGTCCTGTTCCGTGGAAACCCTGACAGGTTACTAAGGTGGCAGGCTAAGCCTCAGGTGTAGCTTATCAATTAGCAAGAACACACCAGAGAGGGAAGCCAAATTTAGCAAATTAAAATTCAGGGTGCCTTGTTCAACGTGAATTTCAGATAAACAACAAATCCCTTAGCCTGGCTCTTCTTCCAGAGCCACTCCCATGGGTCTGGGGACCAGGGCACATGCTTATCATACAGGGGGAAGGTGGTTAAGCACACCTGGACGCCACGGAACTCAGCCACAGTGGGCAACGCACACCAGGCCTTCCTGCCTGGTCCTCAGCTATCATTGCTGCTACCCCCGTCACCAGTAGTAACAATGTTAATAATACAGAGTTGATAGAGGATGAGGTAACAGTGATGTCAGGGAAATGCTGCTGATGGCATCTTCACTTGACACTAAATGAAACGTTTGGCAAAATGCTGCATATTTCTTGTCAATCTTGTTGGACACCCTCCCGCACTCAGTTCCCAAGGTGGAACCACTCAATCCACTGGGAACCCAGATGATTTTAGCTGCGAAACACATCAGCAACCTGAACGCCTCCTGGCCCTCACTCCTCCTCCAAGTCTCATGGATGTGGCAGTGCTCAGACCCTCCACCGCCCTCCACTTGTGCTCAACCCAACGCTCCTGTTGGGTCAGGTTATCCTAACAGCACTCCCAGGCTCCCTGCCCCACTCGAAGTAAACGCCAAGTCCTTCTGATGCCCAGAAGGCCCACCACCGACGCACCTGCACCCACACCTGGACCTCCTTCCCCTCCGTTCCCCTGCATCACTCCTCGGCAACGTGGCCTCTTCTCCTGGCACTCGCCCTCCTGGCACACCTTTCCTGCAGGTCTTGTCTTAGCCATTCCCCACCTGGATGAAAAGACTGTCCCCTTCAGAGAGCCTAGATACCCCTCATCTCCTGTAAGTCTTCCCTCCTATCTTCTCAATAGAGCCCATCTTGTCCACTCTTTAATTCTGCAACTGACCTCCCTTCCCCATTCCATCACTCCCAGGCCCCCAGTCCTGTCTACAGTTTCTTTCCTCCTAACACGTCCTTTCTACCCTGCCACCTATCTGTATGTCCTGATTATTGGTAATTGTCTGTTTGCCTTTCTAGAATGTAGACCTTCTGCAGGCAGAAATCTGTTCAGTGAAGTGTTCCAGAAGCCTGGAACGGTGCTTGAAACAGAGGAAGTGTTCAGTGCACACCTGTTTGCTTCACTGTCCACTGCAGGAGGCAGAACATCAGCAGGGAGGTGCCCACGCTGACAGAGAACCTTGTTTGTGCCAGGCCCTGGGAATGGGGCCTCATGCATTATTCAAGTTACTGCTCCTGACCAGCCTCTAAGCCAGGTCCTGGTTTCTCCACTTTGCAATTGAGAAAATGGACTCAGCTACCACATAATGGGCTCGGGATTCCAACCCAGATTACTAAAGCCCGGGCAATTCTACCAACTCCCCATGAAACAAAGGTATTGTCTGCAGTTACCTAGGAAGCACCTCGGTCCCTTCTGCATTCACTCTGTCCCTCCTGATTGATACCTAACATTTACCAGCACACAGCCCTGTGTAGACCGGCGGACAGGGAATGTGCCAGTTCCCTTTTAGAGCGGTGATGCCATGTGAGGAAGGGATGCTGGCCCTGCTCCCTGGGTGCCTACCCAACAAGTCAAGAGCATCCTTGGATTGTGGGTACCCCCCGGAGACAGGTGATACCTCAGGTTGTGGGTGCACACCTGTCCCGCCTCTTACCCACTGCGGGTAGGCACTGACATATGGGCTGGTGACGGTCACAGAACCAAGCTGATCCAAGACCAGAACATCGTGGTCAGCTCAGCTCCCTTGTGACTCTGAGGATCTAGTCTTTTTAATCTCCAAGAAGAAAGTGAAGAAAATAGGTCAAAACAAGTTTCAGTTAGCCTAAAAAACCAACATGGAAAGCATCTTTGACAGAGAGCAACAGTAACAGTTTAGCATGTCTCAATTATGTCACATTTTGCCCAGCAGAACGCAGGTAGCACCCCGCCAATGGCAGCGTCAAACACCTGCTAATAAGGGCACTGAATGTGCTGTTCTAGAAAGAGATGGTTCAAAGACTTCTGCCCTTCCTGGCATTTTATCTTCATCCACTTCCAGACCAACTGCGTGTTAGAAATTCGGAAGTTCTGAACACAAATTCAGTAAGAGAGCAAGCCATCACTCCTGCATTCCCTCCGCGGCTCCCCACAGGTTTGTCCCTGCGAGGACGACAGAGCACCTCAAGACCACAACAGCTGCAAGCAGCACTGCTACAAGCCAGGCTCGCCTCCGGGTCCCTCAGAAAGAGACCTGGGCAGCTGATAAAGCATAGCATTCAGCTGGTCCCCTCCCTGATCAACCACTGCTACTTACTGGCCACATCACTTCACCTGCCCAAGTCGGTTTCATCTGTACCATGGGGATTGCAACACTTACCTAAGTGTGAGCTAAAATAATTTAAGTCAATTGTTAATAAATATTTTTTCATTAAGATGGTTTTCACCTTTCTCTTTGAAAGAAGATGGTGACCCCAACATTGTCCTTCCCCCCACTCCTGTTTCCACTCTGCCTCTCCAGCACCAAGAAGCATAGGAAACTGGGTGGCCAGGCTATGCTCCTGGCAGTGAGGACGGGTTCAGGCTTCTCCAGTTTCAAGCTGGGGAGACTGGGCCCAGAGCCCCAGAAGCCTGAAGAGCCCTGTGGACCAGGGCGGTCAGTGCTGGCCTGTGCGCTCTGCCCAACGCCCAGCCTGCAGACGCAGAGAAGCAGCAGAGCCAGGCCATGCTCCCTGCCCCCAATAAACAGCAGAGTCCCCAGGACAATCTGACCTGCAGGTGTCAGTAGAGGGCACAGGGAAGGCTTTGTCTCCCACCATGCATGCCTGACAACCTCTTGGGTACTTCACCAGACTAGACCCAGTGAGACACCAAGGATAGATAACCCCTTCCCAAGGTCTTAGCAGCATAAAAAGGAAGAGGGCACCGAAGAGAGAGAACATACGTCCAGGAAGAGAGCGCTACTGGAAGGCAGAGGTAACAACCTGAATTTCAATCATGGTGATAGCAGCAGCAGCAGCAGCTGCACTCAAAAAAGATTAAATGACAACACAGAGGGGAAAAAGATTTCCTATAACTAAAAACACGATTTCCCAATTAAACACATTTCAGACCAAGAGAAGGTACAGTGGTCAGATACGATTCTTGAATCAGTGATCAAGGAGATCAAGCACAAGAAATAACGAAGAAGAGAGCACAAGTGAGAGGAAGAGAAAATCACGGAGGACAAGAGTTGAGGCCTGAAGGCTACCTCCTGAGACCCAGAGAAAAAGGACTAATGAAGGAGAGGTGACAAAGGGCACTGAGTTACAGACACAGTGATAAGAAAAGACACAGAGGCGTATGCTAGCAAAGCTTCTGAATGTAAGGAAGAAGAAGGGGAAAAAAGACAATCTTTCAGGCAGAATGAACAAGCACTTAAAAAGGAGACACAGCAACACTGGCAGCAGAGAAGACTTCAGCACCGCAGGAACTTGACCATGACTTCTCCAGGCAAGAAACCATTCGGCTAACAAGATAAAGAAAAGAGAGGTGGAGAAAAGAATTCAGATCATCTGCTAACAGGCACCATGCAGAGAAAACCAGGAAAGGAAAGGCTCTAACAACAAATGAGCCAGAATCAAGACTCCATTGTCAGAAGAGGAGAGAAAACTGATGATGGCTAAGGAGCTAAATGGCCTTGACCTTAGCAAGACTGAACAGCTGATGCCAACTTCAATGTCATTTCTGACACCCTTAAATTGGTGGTGATCAGATCAATGCCATTTAATCATGAAGACTCCTAGCAGGCCTCAGCAGTATAATTATCTCAGAAAAATGCACAAGATATGTAATGCAGATTTGTCATTAAAATACAAGGATTTACTCTCACACACAATTAAGCATTCTAGATGTAACTCAGATTGAGATCATACACTTATGAGCTTTCTATCTTGGAATTCTATAAGTTAAATCAGAAATATATATTATTCTAATAGAAAATGTTTCAATAATTAGAGACTGGAATAACTGATTATAAACAAGAAATTATAAAGAGCTGAGTTTTCAAATTCTTAAATTGAAAAAGAGAACGACAGTTAATATGGATATTACAAACGTTAATGGTACATTATCCAGATAATTTTAGGAAGACATTTATCCTTATAGAAGTTATAAAATTTAATAAAATAATGCAAAATAATAGTTCGATTATATCATAATTATAATCTTTGTGGAATTATTTCATGTATTTGTTTCTAAACCAAATAGCTCTTAAGAATTCAATGCCATTCCATAGTCAATTGCATCCAGGCTGTGAGTATTTTGAGGGAAAAAAAGACTTTAATGGGAATTCTTCATTTAGAAAAGATGAATTAAAATCAGAAATTCATCTCTGCCACTTAAAAAAGAAAAATATTCCACAATCATGCATGACAACATCCATGATAAATCACTTTCAATGTAGACCTAAAAATTAATATAGAGTATAAATTCATGCTACAAAACATTTTTGTTTTCATGAATCAACCTTTAAAGTAAAAGACCCTATTAGAATTCCCTTTAAGACATTTTCTTACAGTTTTAAGTCTATGGAAACGAAAGCTACACTCAAAATACATGTTCAAACGATTACTGAGAACTAAATACTGTTGTCAAGCAGTTAGAAGATGAAGACTTGTCACCTGAAGTCTGAATTCTGTTTACAAAGTTCTCCCTGGAAAAGTGTTACTAAAATATTCCCTGAATTAATGTGTTCCTTCTGTATCTTAACAGCAGACGTTCAGATGTGCAAACACATGCAGAAGGCCACTGAGGGCTGACGGTCAGCCAGAGTAATGAGGATTCATCCATGCTTCTGCCTTTCTGGCTGGCCCGGAGAATTCTGGGCAACCAAACTGATGTGCCACAAGAATACAAATGTTCCTTCCATGATATGGATCATCTCTCAGGGAAGACACCGGAATCCATATTCAAATACCAAATTCTGAGATGCAGACAGAAATCAAAAAGTGACTGTTATCTTAAAAGAAAAAGTACCATTTAATGGCTACATCCCTAGGTTCCCCTCAAAATGATTGCAGGAAGGAGCAATAACTTGTAGGAATATTAGAAGTCAAACTATAAAGGAGGGTCACATCTGGACTTTACTCCTGAAAATATTCAAAAGACATCTTTAGGTGGCAAATGAAGGTTTAGTTCATGGGATTCTGCCAATGTAATTGTGTCATCCCCCGGGATGGCATAATCCTCAAGTCAGGAAATGAAAAGAAAGCACAGCTTTACCTTCAAGAGCTACTAATAAGGAAAAGGTGGCATCTACAGAAGTCCCTATACTGGCCAATACAGTCAAAAACACCTCGCCCCTTCCAAAGAGCAACTGAAAGTGGACATCCTCATGTCACTGATGTGCAGTAGAGTCACTCCAGGTACAGTAAAGCTTCCCACAGCATGAGAAATTATTATTCATGTGCTATATTATCGACCTTTTGAATTCTGACACCTACAATACTTAATGAAACAAAAGTTCTTTTTATTTTAAACACAAAACTTCAAATTATCTTTATCCTAAAAGTTCATTCTCTAATTGGCTTCATTCTTACCTTAGGCAAACATTTAACCATTTGGGCAATATGTATGTTTGGTGCATTTTGTGTGTGCGTGTGTGTAAACTAATAGTAAGATAGTAATAAATCTCTAGGACTCTGTATGATACAAGGATTCTTCCTACAAAAGATCTTGTCCTGGAGATAAGAGTCTTAGTTGGGGAAAACAACAGCACGCCATTTTCAAGTGACCATGGAGCAATGTACATTATGAGGGAGGAAAGGAGACAGGGACACCATGTTATTATAATTGAAAATAAATGATAGCCAGCTGGTTTTCCACAAGAGTGCCAACACAGCTCAATGGTTTTCAACAACTGGTGCTAAAACAAGTTAAGCTTCACAGGCAAAGGAATGGAACTGGAAACTCACTTCACACCATTCAGAAAAAAATAACTCAAAATGGAGTAAAGACATATATGTAAGAGCTAAGATGATAAAGTTCTCAGAAGAAAACATAGAAGTAAATGTTAGTGACCTTGAACTTGTCAGTGATTAATTTTGACACTCAAAATATAAGCAACCAAACAGGATTCATCATATAAATGAAAATGTAACCCACTAAAAAGGAAGAAAATACCTGCAGATCAATTTTAAGGGGCATGTATCCAGGCAATATGAAGAACCTTTACAACTCAATAATGAAAAGGCAAATAATGCAATTAAAAAACTGACAAAAGATCTGTTCTCTAAAGAAGTTATACAAATGGCTAATAAACTAGAGATGTTCAATATCATTAGTCATTAAGGTAAAATAAATCAAGACCTCAAAGAGACACCACTTCATACCCACTGGGATGGCTAAAATCAGAAAGACAGACAATAACAAGGGCTGACGAGAATGTATAGAAACTGGAAACCTTGTCCATTGCTGGTTTGCTTGCATCATGTTTTCAAGGTTCAGCCATGTTGTTTCATGTGTCAAAATTTAATTCCTTTTAAAGCTAGTTAATATTCTACTGACTCGACATATCACATTTTATTTATCTGTTGATCAACTGAGTTAGATTGTTTTCACTTACAAATTAACGACTTCAAGAATAGTTCTTTGACTGGAATCCAGTAAAATTAGAATTAAACAATCAGGTTAACCAGAAAAATCTTAACTACTTAGAAATTAGGAAATATAATCTTAGATCACCTTAGATCAAAGAAGAAATCAAAAGGTGGATTGACAGAAATCTTCAAAGCAATAGAAAGGAGTAACTACTTCATACCAAAACTTACAGCCACAACAGAAGCTATACTCCAAGGAGATTTTCAGTGTCAAATTGCCTTCAGTGTCAAACATTTTTAAAAAATAAAAAGAAACTTTGTATTCATCTTAAACCATTAGTAAAGGGCAGTTCAATTAATCAAAAGAAAGAAGAGACCATAAAATAAAATTATAAACTAATGAAAAATAAGAAGGGCATATACACTCAAAGCTGGTTCTTTGAAAAGACTAATAAAATATAAAAACACTTCTCATGCCCAATTAAGGATCAGAGAGAGAAGGCAGGTGGGTGGGGTGGGGTGGGGGGAGAAGGGAAAGCGTAAAGGGAAGAGAAGGAGGTTTAGAGGGAGGATTGCAAAAATAGATAAGGTTAGGATTGAGAACAGAGATATAAAAGCAAGTGTACCATATAAAATCAAGAGCCGTTTTTAAAATTGCATGCAATTTTCATGTTAACACATGTGAAAACCTAAAATGAATGATTTCCTAAGAAAACATAAATCATCCAAATGATTCAAGTGGAAAATTCAGAGAAAAGTATCAAGACCAGATTAGCAGCTGTAACATCTAACCTGTAATTCTACTGTTAAATGACAACAGTTAATTGAAAAATAAAAAGCCCGTTCATTTTATGAAGCCAAGCATAATTTTAATACCCTAACCTGAGAGATGAGAGGAAGTAGGAAACTATTAACAAGTCTGGTTTAGGATGGAGTCGTTATAGAAAATCTGAACTAATATTAGAAAACAAAAGAATTGAGCCATATATCAAAGTGATGTCAATTGAGGTAAACTGGATTTATTTTAGGAATGTAAGAGTAACTCAGTACCAGGAAATCAATTAACCATTTAGTAGCTATTCCTTATAAAATGTAAGACAGGAAAAGAAGTTATCAGTGAAGTATCACTGAGTGAAAAGAGTATGACCCAAAGCCCATATTCATTAAATGATGACCCAAACCCCTACAGATGTATGTGTATGTACAACTGTGTTTGTGTCTGAGCACCAAGTTGTCCATGTGGATTCTATGCATAGAGACAGGTGGGGAGGAGAAAGGGAAGGGAGATTTTAACAAAAAAAGGAAAAATAGTAAAATAAGGATTGCAATTAAAAATCATGTAAGATACTAATGCATATCAATAAAATGGAACATTTTTACATGTATAATTTTTAAAAGACTACACACAGTGTTAAAACTTCCAAGAAAAACAACAACAGTCCTTTCAATTTAAACTCCACAACCATTACTTGCTTTTCCAGGTTCAGGAAATATTAACTTTAGTTGTACTCCTTAATGGACATGAGAATCAGAGCACTGGTTGCAGGTCAGAAGTTAGACAAACAAGCCACTCTCCCTCCCCTCCAGAGCCCAGCTCACTTCTGTCTCCCAGGGAGACACTCTGAAGTTGTTAAGGAGCGGAGACTGGAGCAAACAACCCATCTGTTTCCCTTGGTACCACTGCACCTGTCACATCTACTGTGTCTCTAAAGAAGTGTTGGCGCTGGCTCCCATGGGTGTTCCCAGCACCCAGGACATCCGGCTTATGACAGCATCCCAATTATTTGTGGACCCCTGGCCTCTCCCCAGGTTCTATGCAGGGCAAGGGCTGGAACCTTTTCTAATTTCTCAAGACTCAGTTTCCAACACAGTACCTGGCTCATTGTAGCCAATTGCTCAATATCTGTCATCACAGATGAAATGGATTCTAAAGGCATCAAGACTGCACTCTAAAACTGTTCTTTTGGGAGTTGTTTTGCTCTCATTTCCCAGGCAGTTTCTTTCTCCCCTTTTTGTTTAACCTCTCGTTTTGCTGATCCCCACAAGGACTGCTGGCACACTCCATGGGGCGCTGACTTTGGTTTGTCCTTTGGCAACAGGGACATTGGTGAGGTTTCAGGAAACCAGCAAGACGGTGGAAAGGACACTTTTCCAAGAGTACCTAGGGTCAGACCCACTATCATCTCAACACCTCTTGGGGGTGCAGCTTTAGAGGCAAAACTGGGATGGGCACCCAGGGGTGTAGCTATCTCCAAAGCCCCGCGCACCCCACAAAACCTTTCTGAGAAGCAGAATCAAAGGCAGCTGCAGAGCCTCACTCCTTCCTACCAGAGTCTACACGCCATCATCCAAGTTTGGGCTGCAGTCTTGCGGCCATCCCAGCTTCCCTGAGGTCATGTGCCAACTCCCTGTATTTATCTATGTCTTTTTCAAAATCGCTCTATTTCTTCTCTGTCACACTACTGGAAGATAATAAGCACATAAACTTATAACATACTCTTGCTCATGTTACCTAAAATTCACCTTTTTCAAGTCTAAAGAAAAGCCTCCCACTGCAGCCGTCTCCAATTTCCGATCCAGTTCTGTCCAGGATCCCACTGGAATTCTGAATGCATGGCCCCTAAGATGTCATAAAGCATGGTCCCCTTTTCCAGCTAGCCAAGGAAAAGAGATCAGAAATTCTGCTGAAATATAAGAGGCAACAAAATAGAACATTTCCATTTACATCAAATGCAACCCCAGGGAAGCAGGCTTCAAGACAGGCAGAAGGGGAAGAGATGCAGATGATTTTTATGAAAATTCTGCAGTGAAGTCCTACTCATTCACAGAACCTCAGAAGGGTGTTAGCACACCCCACTAACTCAGCTCACGGTCCCCCGGAAACTTACCAACGGGGTGACCATACATGCCGTTTAAATGCGACAGTACTGGTTTGATTTCTTTTCATATTTCCCGACCATCCTATCATTTTAACATAAATGTCAATTTTATTCCATTTTTAATAAACCAGGGTTTTCTTTAATGCAGGGGCAAGAGGGGAGGTTGAGTTGCCCCAGGGTCAAGTCTAGTGAGGGGGCCCAAAAGCAGCTGCCCATTTTGTCCCACGCTGAAGACAATCCTTGCTGGTGCTGACTGTGAGGACACCACTGCTGCTCCCGTCCCGCAAGAGGAAACAGGAGCCCTGGGAAGAGGATCCCCACCTCCCTCCCCCAAACACACACACTCCATGGGCGACTGTTTCTTCCAAGAGAGCAGAACACCACAGAGTGGTCTGTCTGTGGGCACATACTATGGGGTTGTCTCTGGCAGTGTGGGGGGTACTGGAAATGCCTGGTACTGGGATGTTAAAGCAGCATGTGTTTTAGGCAGGACATTTAGAGCCTGCTTATATGGGCGCCAAATTTGGTTTCGCCTAAGGTGACAAAATTTCTTGTACCAGACTTGCTGTTTGTATGAAGTCCCGCTGGAACACAAGTCTTTCCAATCCCCAATGAGCATCGCATAGTAATTACTTGCTGCTGGCCTGGCTGCTCTGCTCCTGCTCCGATTGCTCCACCTCCTCCTGTTCCCTTAGTTGCCGGTGTTAAGCCTCATCTCATTTTTGTCATCCCATTGTCCTGTTTTTGTCTAAAGGAAATATGGTCAGCCTACTTATTGGCAATGACCTTCCCCCAAAGCAGGAGGAGCTCAAAGAAGCAAGAACCCTGCCCCCCTCATTCATCACTCTCTAGGTGGTTCCACTTGCTGACAGTTTTCTTCCCAGAAATTCATCCTTTATCTCCATCCCTTACAGTCTCTTTGTAATGATATTCCCAAACTTGGGGAAACAGATCTCCTTCCTCTCTGGTTCTTCTAAAGTCACTCACTCTTTGTCTTCACCATGGAAGCTTTCTGGAGGCTGAAACATCATTCACTGCATTCATGACTGGTGAAACTGCATTCACTACTGGTTTCCCCTTCACCATCCTGCAGTGTGAGTGCTGCGATCACTGCTCACTGAGGCCTGTTAGGTGCCTGGGGAGTCTCTCTCCCTGTCTGACTTAGGGCCCAGTTGAAGTCTCTTTACAGATGAGGGTGTGGGGGGTTCTCACCCTGTGTCTTCTGGCACCTCGAGAGGGGGCCTCAGGGAACTAGGACTTCCAGGGAGGGTAGAGGACTCACTTGGGGGTCTCCTCCCACAGTTTCCAAGAGAGCAGCCTGGTTTCCATTGGTTTATATATGTATCCTGGGTTCATCCTCTTTAAAGTTCCTGGTTGCTTAAAAAAATCTTAAAAACCTTCTAAATAGCACAATGTCCAGCATGTTCACATGGGACAAAGGCAGCTATAAGGAATGAAAATAAAGTTACTTTTAACAGAGCACCAGCTCAGTGCTTCCCCACACATTTTTACTCATTCTCACAATTCTGAGATGACTGGTCACTGCACAGATGATGGCTCTACTGGGACACTTGTCCAAGATCACACAGCTAGCACATGGCAGAGCACAGGCCCTTTACCTGGGCCCACTCACTCCCTAGCCACTGACTGCCTGACTGCCAAGCTCCTTTAAAACCACCCAAAACTGCAACATCTGCGTGCGATTTAGCAAGTGCATATAAAAGATCTGGTGCACACTGCGTATCTGCATTGTCTTACCTGTTTGCTTCCAAAGTTACAGCAGGGATTTCACCGAGTACAAATAATTCATTTTGATTCTCTAGACTTTGGTTTCCCGTCACTTCCCCTCATGAATCCTTGCACAGTGATTTAGCAACTGGCCCTGCTGAATGTAGTTCGCCTTCCCCCATCAATCCTCTTTTTTCTGGAATGTCTGTAACCAGTTAGGACATCACTGGCCTCCTTGTTCCCCACAGCTCAAACTGAAAACAAATTCATTTCTTACCTACAGAAACACAGCCCATGGTAACTCTGCTTGATGCATGAGCAGCTTTGCTCCAAATGTTGATCCAGACATCCTTAAATCTGGTGACCACAGCATCTCCAAAGTGTGGCTCAGCAGGAGCCTTCTGTGTGGCCAGGTCCAAGAGTGCGCCCACATTTCTGCCCACTTTCCATTTCCCCAGAGCCCATCTGGGCAGCACCATTACCCTGCAAGGGGGGTGGTTGCGAAGACATTGCCTTGGAAGGGAAATGAGCTGTAACTGCCACCTGGGATAGAGGCAATGGGTGAACAGGTCTAGAAAATAACAATGGTCTTCATCTCAGAGTCCCTTGCAAAGGACTTACTAATTAACCTGACAAGCATAGACCATATTCCACATTCATGCTCTAAGTTTAATGCTTCCTTGTCCCCTGATCAAAGGGACCATCTTACCCTATTGTCACTTAAACTCCATGACTCAGTTTCCTCATGTTTAAAATAGTATAATACTAGTACTTAGCTCACAAGATAATTATGAAGATTACATAGTTTAGAACATGTTCACAACACTCTCTAGCACGTATTAAATGACATAAAACACTTGCTAAACAAATAAAGAACTATAAGGAGCTGGCTCCCCTCTAAAGCCCTCGCAGAGTCCCATCTTGGCTGTCTCCAGCTATTGGTAGGTGGGCAGGTTATAAAAGCCTAAGAGTTAAAGCATTCCTCAGAGGTCAACAAATTCAGCCTTCCATCCAGGACAGAAATCCCAGCAAACCACAGCCTGGAAATGCTTCTGTGCTTTCCTGGAGAGGAATTCATTTCCTCATCAGATGCCATATCTACTCTCCCACTATTTAATATAAACGCTCAGCTCCTTGTTAACATTTCTTCGTTGTTGCCAATTCCCATCCTCACTTAGAAAATCGACCTCTGAATCTATCCTTATTCATTCAATCAACAAAAAGGAAGGACTTAATCCTGTTCTGTGACCAAGACAGCCACCTGGAAAACTAATCAGCTTATATATGTCCTAGAAGGGACAGAGGGAAGGTGGTGTTTTAGATTCTTGGAAACAGAATCCAAGATCAAACCAACAAGCAAGGGCTGCCATTTGGGTATGAGAAGGAGACATTCCAGGTGATGGCCCAGCAGGCACACAGGCTGAGATGAAAAGATCAAGTACTAGAGAGAGTTGATGGCAAGATTAAAAGTGAGAGTGGGAAGATAGGCTAGGAGGACCTGTGGATCTTGGAGACCCTGAGAAGGCCTCTAGAATTTCAGGTTTTAAGCAGAAAAGCTTATGTTTGTCAAAGATTACTCTTCATCCACAGCCAATGGAAAGAGAAATGAGGACAGGTCCAACAAGACTGGAAGCTGGGAATCCAAGCAGACAATCTTTCAATATCCTGGCCAAGGAGTAACGTTGTCTTGGTTAAAGTTGGTAGCAATGGCAATGATATAAGAAGTGGAAGGATTTGTGGTTCTAAACTTTTTAATAAAAGTGACTTTTGAATATATACATAGCTGGCGAGATGTTCATATCTGTGTAGTAATTCTGCAATTCACAAAAGGGAAGACAGTCTCTGCACCATGTCCAAAACTAGGGAGAGCATCTCCCTGACATAAGAGGATATTTTAGGTATTCTATTACTCTTTCAGCATGACACTTCCCTTGTTCAAAGATAAGACTACTTCCTTTAATCAAAAGTTTTTACCACATTGCCTTTAATTGTCATTTCCCCCTTCCTTTCCTTAAAGGAAAGACTCCCCCACCCATGCTTCTCCATGGAGTCTCCTCTCTCTAAACACGTATTTCTCATCATTCTGCCAAATTCCCCTCTCCATAGGACACAGCATTTGCTAGGTCATTAGATATCCATGCAGGAACTTGGGAGCGTGGATTCTGGCTACAGTTACTAGCAATGTAATGATTACAAATATCAAGCTTCAAGAAAGTTCACGAAGGCCTTAAGTAAGGATGCTCTGTTAAGGGGAGGGCAGCAGCCCATGGGCAAAGATAGCACATCTTCTCTTCCCTCCTGACCTCTGTCCAAGCTGCTCTATGGTCTGAGATGCCCTTTTCTTTCTCTTCACCTGATTCTGAGTTGTTCTTCAGGAGGCAGCTTAGAGGCCACCTGTGCCAGAGATGCCTTCTCTTCCTCAACCCCGCTGGGTGAGGTGACACACCTCTGGAGTCCTACAAAAATCCACATTTGCCTCTATCACAGCATTTACCAGTGTCTCATCTCTTTTTTTTCACATTGTCTTTCCTCCTGGAGCCCAGGGGGTATGTTTTATTTGTCATCCTGTCCCAGGAGGGATGCTTGCTGCATTCACCCAGCAGATCTCCTACAATGCTGGTGGGTGTGTCAACTGGAAAACATAGGGCAGAATCTACTAAAACAGATGTTCTAAGTGACAGGTGATGGTGCTCCCACGGATCAGCTGATGTGTCTGGAGATATGTGTGGCTGCCGCGACTAGAGGAGGGGGTTGGTGTGCAGTGGGTGTAGACCAGGAGTCCCGCGAACCTTCCACCACTCACAAGGCAGCCCTCGTCCACCGAAAATTAGCCAGCCCGAGTGTCACGTGCCAAAGCTGAAACATGCAGCTCATCTATGACCCAGTAATCCCACTACTCGGTACAGATGCCCAAGGGAAATGATATATCTGTCCATTAAAAACATACAAGACACTTCTAACAGCTTTATAAAAACCCCACATTACAAGCAATTCAAAAGTCTATTGATAGGACATGGATAAAAAAAGAACTGTAGAATTTATACAGCGGAAGACTAACAATATAAAGAGAAATACTGCTACATGCAATAATATGAATGAGTGTCAGTAATCGTGAACTAAAGAACCAGACCAAGATAAAAGGCAAAGTTAATCAATGGTGATTGAGAGCATCACCCCCTTGGGAGAGCTGGTAATGACTGGGATGAGGCAGGAGGGAGCCTTCTGGGCTGATCTGCATAGGCTGTGCTGAGCCCTGTAACTCACGCGCTGTGAGTTACATCTCAGTAAGTTTCATATAAGACAGACTCTTCTGAGAGTCACCCCACCAGGAGGAATCACACATTGGTCCACTGTCTGATAAGCAAGATTTTCTAATGGACTTTTGGTAGACGGCTGGCAGGATGCTAAGTAGGTGCACTTCTGGAAGGCAATTTCACAAGAGAGATAGCAAACCTTAAAAAAGGACAAAACCCCTAATTCAATTCTGATCGTTTTATGTTAAGGAATGTATTAAAGATGTACACACAAAATAAGCTTCGAGAACATTCGACACAGCATATTAATTAATTAGAATAGAGGGGAGGGGGCTATAAACTCAATGCTCATCCAAAGTGTACTATAATAATATGAATCCAAAGGAGGTTTTAAAGTGGAAATGAAAAATGTTTCCAATGTGTTCATTAGCACTGAAAAGCAGGTGGCCCAACAATTTGTAATCTACAATACATGGAGGATACACTCAATATGTGAACTGTGACTATATCTGGTTAACAGAGATGGGGAGTTCTTAAAATTTTATTGTTTTTCTTTTTTCCTAAAATGAACATGTAATACTTATTAATAAGAAAAAGATACATCACAGATTTTAAAAATAAAAGTGTTTTAGACTCTGTAATTCGCACACACTCCCACATACTAGGATGTTCAAACCCCTGATCTCTGTTAAAAAGCTCTAAACTCCAATTGAAGGGCTGGGAGCAGCAGTGACTAGAGCTAGATGTAATTCTAGTTCTTCTATTCCATATGCTGACTGTGGGCTTGGTTACGTATGTGCTATTTCTCAGGGGACTGCACATTCCCCCTTACAAAGCTAAAAGAAAGTCCAGGTATAAAAAAAAGAATTTCGATTGAAAAACAGTTTTAGATACTATTAAAATAACCATTGCCTTTTCTGAATTATGTAGTCTGACTAGCTAAAGGGTGGTCACTTAACTAGGTAATCTCTTCACCCCAAATTCTGACTGAAAAGACAGATCTGTCTTTCTCTGTAAGGTGGAGAAAACGTCTCTTTCAGAGCACTTGTGAAGATTCAGTGATAATGCACAAAAAGAAAGCTACAAATTCAAACTGCTGATCATCATCATAGCTCAAGTCTCAACGATCACATCTCACCTATCATAGACTCTTGGGAAAAGAGCAAAACCTCTCTCCCAAGAAGTGCCCTTCTCTGAATTCCGTACGATGATTATTAGGTAGCATTGCATAAGGGACACAGGATTTTTCCTGTGGCTCAACAAGAGTCACAGTTCCTCCTCGAGTGAGGTGCGGAGCTAAAGGTGAGAGCAGTACTGACACTGACACCACAAAGAAGGGTCCACAGATCCTATTACAGGAGAGGGTCTCTGTTTAATTCTGATTTTGAGAAAGATTTTTCTCTTCTTGCTGGTCAAACAGACTTTATATAAACCAATGACAAACTCTAAAGAGTCAACATTTAACATGTTAATTTTCAATGCCATTTATGTTCCTCTTCAGCTTCTCAAGGTCATACCTCCCAACAGAATGATTAAAGGTTGCTAACATAGTACTGGGGGGGGGGAAAAACTCCAATAAAGTCCTATGTCTAATAGAAGAAGCCACAGCTCAGAATCCAGCCAGCCACAACAAAGGCCCAAAAAAAGCCAAGCAGACAGACACACCTGCCCCATCACTCCCCTCTGTTCCTTTAACTCCTCAGACAGCACAAACCATAAGACTGCTCAGAATAAGAAACTAAAAGGGCAAAAGCTCAAAATGCAGACAGGGGCCTGAATTTCATACTGTTTCCAAAGAGTGAGCTGGTGTGTCGAGCTGATTTATTTGCCCCATGGGCCGAAGAGGCTGAAAGCTTGAGGGGGCTATTTTAAGGGCATACAAGACTGCATGTCTGTCTAAGAGGATTCTGGGCTCTTCAATTCCAGTAATCACTTTCAGCTCCCAGGATGACCCTTCGTCTGCACAGGGGTTAAAAGCCTGTCAGCCAGTCCCACCAGCAGTCTTTGTATTTAAATCATCCCAAGGGACCCCACATCCCAAAGCACAGCCAGCACCAGGGGAAGGAGAAAGGAGAGGGAGAGAGGATAGGAAGGGAAGGAGATGAAGGGGAAGATCCTCTTTACCCATAATTGTTGATTGCCCTTGGGAAGAGTCTGATCTACCAAGTTAAATATACAGAAAAACAGAAATAAGCTGGGAATACAATAACCTAAAGACAAGTTAGAAGTCTCAACCTTACCTGCAGAAATGAATATGCCTCTCTCCTCTCAGCTGAGTATCAAGTGTCTCCCTACAGTGTGTACCCCCTAACCCCAGGCAGATCAGAGGCACAGTGGTGCCCTGTGTCCACACTTCTCACATACAGGGGCTCTCTAAAATGGTTCTAGGTCATCAGAGGGCATTCAGACAGCAGTTAAGAGTCTTTCTGATCAAAGAAACCCTACTCAACCCAAACCAGTACAAGCAATACAGTTACATACACACCTATTTATAAATAAGACACATTTACACACATATATGTACATACGTTTTTATTGCAGAGGGCAGGCAGGAAGTCTGTTGCATAAGTCTAGAATCTTCTGCTTTCCTCATTTGATTCTAGCAGTAATAGCAATTTCTCTTATGACTTTACTCTGATGAGGGCTGATTACAGATCAAAATGTCACTGTTTTGCTGGCCTCTCTACCCACCCAGAAAATGAGTGAATAAATTAGAGAACAAAGATGAAAGAGGGATCCAGGCTGCATTCCTTGAAAGCAGAGGACACACTTGCATTGGTGTGTCTTAGACAGCACACTTTCATAAACCTAGCAGGCAGAGTCTCCGCTCTCAGAGCGGCCGGGGTGCAGCTTTCAGCCTCTTTAATAAACACATCCATCTTTCTCCACTAGGCACAAAGATTTTCTCTAACCAGCAAGGTATTTCTGCATCTATTTTCAGCCCCAATAAATCATATTTCATTGTTTTAGAGCACCTGAATTCATGTTTAATAAGTCACCAACCTCATCCCTTCATCCCCTGTACCCCTGACCCCAAATTTTCCTTGGGGAAGAGAGTGTTGCAAGGAGGAAAGGAAATTCTTAATTAGGTCTGGACTTAAAAAGCAAGCTCCCACACAAACCAGGAAAACACAATCTGCTATAAATACCATTAAATAACCACTAATGTTTTTGGTTAAAGTACTTGACTGTGATTCTCAGGTTCAGGTGCAAACACAGTGGACATCAGAAGGAAGCAGAATTTGAACTGAATGCCAAATGGCACACAATACTGCTCTCATGGCTGTTTAAGTGCTGCAGTGGCTAGATTAAATTGCCCTACTGCAGAATTTCTCCTACTGATAGGTTACTAAGAAATATCATAGCGCTTTAAATTCCATTTCTGTGTGCTCACCCTTCTCACACCAGCACACTCAGGCTTCTTATGCATAACTAGACTTCACCTCACATAATTCCCCTATTTGTCCCCTAAATACAGGGAGGCTCGGCTGTGCTCTCTCGAGCTGACATGCATTTCAAGTGTTCAAAGATCAAAAACAGAATCACAGATACTCATAGCATAAAGTCTGCCAAATCAGGGCTTGGGCGGCTACAATCCTTAAAGAACATGGAAGTTAACTGTCCAGATTTGGAAAACCTTATGACATTCTAGAAGATGTAGGGGATATAAAAGGGTTACACAGAATGAAAATTTCCCAACTCTTACCTAAAGCCCAAATCAGAGGCTGCATTTAACTCTGCCCACCCCAAATCACTGCACCGCTAACTTGCACTTTGTAAGTCTGGCTGCTGACCAGCGCACGCACACTGCGGCCTGCCTGCCTCGGGTTTGCAGACCACTCCCCGCTGAGAGCCCAGCTGGCCCTGCCAGCCCATGCAGGCTGCAGCATCACATCCAGTCCAAGACCAGGCACCAGCTAGGGATCCCCTGGGCCTGCCCTTCTGGGCGCCCTCTTTCTCACTGGCTGCACAAACATTAGGGACAGGAAAAGCCGCATCATGCCTAGCATGGCCACTCCCTGGACCTCAACAACACCGGTTGCGCACACTTCTACAAATGAAAATGCTGTGCAAGAATATGGTCCTGCCACAAAAGGCAGAGAAACAAGGAACAAAAGCCTCAGAGGGTGGCTAGAAACAACTAGTCTCCACCTAAGAGGAGGGGCCAGCAGCTGCTGAGCTTCTGCGGGGCAGGTATGTATTTTAAAACCCAACTCCTGCAAAAGGACACAGACGGTAGGACTTCAAGCAAGCAAAGATGCCACAGCGAGGATGCCAGCATGTCTGCTGTCTTCCGCAGATATCAGACTGTGTAGGGCCGTAAGATAAACAGACACACGTGAAAGCGCTCTCCGCTGCAAGACTTCACTTTAGCACCGCTAAACTAGTACTTTGACTTTGCCCTCTTCCTAACCAGAGATCCTGAATGGCAGGGACAGAGAAAGTTTCTCTAAGTAAAAAAGACTAAAGTCCAGTGAAGATGCGGGGGGGAGCCTCTCCAGCTCTCACTAGGCCTTATTCCAGTTGCTACTTGTCCCACCTCTAACACCTGGGTTAAGGCTTGCTCTGGGAACACCTGCAAAATGACACCAACCCCCTGCTCCCAAGAATGTCAGGCTTTCAAGAACTCCCTCAACCAGTGAAGCCCAACTCCGGCCCACCCTCAGGTGTGACCCCACAGGTGTAAACGGCTTGGGGTGCGGGACTTCGGCATGTTCCCAGGCAGTCAGACCCTCCTCCACGTCCTTGCCGTAGGCAAAGCACTGGCCCCAGCCTCCGCCTCGTCCTCCCTACCCACACGGAAGTCGGAGCCCCCACACACAATCGGATGACTCTCATATTTTAAATCTCCGCTTCCGCAGCCTCATTCGTTTCCTTAAATACACAGCTGCAAATGACGAGTGGACCCACGGAGCGTCTGGAATTCTCCCGCCCCGGCACCCACGCCATCGCCCGGGTCAAGGTACTCAGAGCAGCCGCTGGCCCAGAGCCTCCCCTCACCCCGCGGGCCGCACCTTACCTCCCGTGTCCTCGAAGCGCGGGGGCGGGCGATCCCGCAGCGTCGCGCTCCAGGCGGCGCCGGCCTCATCCTCTTCGGGCTCCTGCTCGTCGGGGGCACCGCGCGCCGGGGAGACGGCGGGGGTCCGCCGGGATCCGGGGTGCTCTCGCTCGTCGTCCGAGGACGCCGCGGACGAGGAGCGCGAGGCGGCCGAGGTGCTGTAGAAGGGGTTCCCGCCGCTGTCCGGGCCGGACTCGCCGAACACGTCGTCCGAGATGTGCAGACTCTCGTAGCGCGCGCGGGCAGCCTCGAGCAGCGCCGGCGCCCTCTTCTGCGCGCCCCCGCCGCCCTCGGCCATAGCCCCGGCCGCCGCTCGCGCGCCCGCCGCCCACAGTGCCTCCCAGCCGCACGCGCCGGGCCCCGGGCCCGCGCCGCGGCCCGCCGCCCCCCACCAGCGCAGCCCGCAGCACAGCGCCCGCCGCCCCGCGCCCGGCCGGCCCGCCGTCTTGGCCGCCTCGGGCCCAGCGCCCGGGGAAGCGCCCTCGCAGCTCGGGCGCCGCCGGCTGCGAGCCGCGGCTGGAGCGAGGTGCGCGGGCCGCAGGCGGGGTTGCAGCTCGGGCCAGGCACCGCCGCCGCTGCGTCTCCCCGGCGCCCGCCGCGTCCCCGCGCGCCCTCCCCACCGCGCCCGGCGCTCCTCCGCCGACCTTCCCGGGCGCGAGCCGCCAGAGCGCACCGCCTCCTCGCACCTCCAGCCCGCCGGCCAATGAGGAGCCAGGCCTGGGCGGGGCGGGACGGACTGGGCGGTCCCTGCGCCGGGACACCCCACCCTGGTCTCCCAGGCGGTGCTGGGCGAGTGGCCGGCACCGGCGGGTAGGAGAAGGGCGGCTGGAGGCTCCGGCCAGTCCCCGTACCAACAGGAACGTGAAGCTCGGGACGGCCACTCGCAGGCCCCGCGGTGGGAGGGGAAGGACCTAGTGGAGGTGGGAAGGATGCGTCGGTCTTTCCTGCTTCCGGAGCCGGCCGACTGAGCGCGAGCCGCGCTGCTCTCGGTCCGCAGCCTCCGCAGTCCGCGCCCCACGCGCTGGGCGCTGTCCGCCCCGGTGGTTCTGAACCGGCGTTGGGGAAACTCTAAGTAGGCTGCGGGCCCGAGGGTCGCAGTTCCCTTGACCGCTGCTGTTGCCCCTGCTGTTTCTCCAGGGTCAAGCCAGGCAGTGCCACAAGCTCCTATAAATACAAGGGCTTCTGGCTTCCGGGAATCTTGCTCTAATTAGTAGCTGGCCTGACCGGTCCATGTCTGGGGTCAGATGCTAACTTAGTCTCGCTTCAATACTCTTGTAATTTGAGAGTGGCCGCATCTGGAGTTAGGTAGTCATTCCTCATCGTCTTTGACGTCTGGCATCTTTTAAGCGAAAAATAATCATAATCTCCATAATACTGATTACTCTAACACCATCTATTTCAACATCTCTTTCATTTGTACATTTGGCACACTCGTTGATTAAAACAGCACAATCACCAGATCTTCAATCCTCTGACAGCAATAGAATAGAAATGTTCCACCTGCCCCTTTCCTTGGACAGAACTGTGCCACAGTCATCCTGTTGAGGGTGATGCATGATCACTCTATCTTGTCCTCTTGCTTCCCACTCCCTCCCACAAATGGTGCAGTAATGCACATTCGTGGTAGTAGTTAGGCCATTGTCAGGTTACACCCAAGACCGCAGCGAGACTGAAAGAAAAGATAGACTAAAGCAGCACAAGCAGCGTTTATTGGGGGAGTGCTCCGGGGCGAGGTTCACGGGTCTCATGATGGAGTCCAATGAAGTCGAGCTGCCCAGGAAGAAGGGCGCGTTTTTAAAGAGTCAGTGGGGAAGGAGACAAGCAAAGGTTCCGTGTCTTGTGGTAGCAACGGCCCCTTGTCTTGTTTTAAATCTTCCCTTTTGGGGTCTTAAGCTTCCCTAGTGACCTAAGCCGGCCTTACAGCCATAAAAGTAACTTTCATTCTGAAGTAAAAGAAATTCACAGGGATGTGAAGGCCTTAGAAATCCTACTAGGCATTAGCTAAATAATAATTACACAAAAGGGAAAGGCATGTTGCTATTTCTAAGCAGGCATAAAGGGTTAGATGTGGGAATCATTCTGCCACCAACTGAGGTCAAGTCTATCTGGAGACAGACAGCTTCTGCTCTTGCTTTCCTCTTCCCAGTCCCTGTATTTCCTCTTTCCAAACCAGGGCTTCTGTGGAGGCATGAATTTCTGATAATCTGAAAGACAATATAGAAAAAGTTGAATATTCAATATTCAAAAAGTTGAATATGGAAATCCCACATGATACTGTCATCTCGCTTCTGGGTATTTACCCAAAAGATACAAAAACACTGATTTACAGAGATGTACTCACCCCCTTGTTTATTGCATCCCTGGTCACAATAGCTAAGAACTAGAAACTCCCTAAGTGCCCAACATCAGCTAAGTGGATAAAGAAGAAGTGATACACACACGGACACACACAGACATACACGCATACACAGGAATACTACACAGCTCTTAGAAGAGATGAAATCATTTGAATCAAGGATGGATTTAGAGGGGCTTATGCTAAGTGAAATGAAAGATAAATACCAGATGATCTCACTCATAGGTGACATGTGATGAATAGACAAAAAACCAAAACAAAACAGAAGAAACAAAACCAATCCTTAGACACTATAATAGAACTGAGGTTACCAACAAGGAATCGAACAGGGTGGGGGTGGTTGGGGGGCGTAGCAAGTAGAGGCAGAGCCCACTTGACAATGGTGAGGAACACTTGGTGATTTGGTGCAGGGCAAGGTGTGTTCACATATATCTGAGGAATGGGGAAACTGTACATATGGAGAACCAACACATGGGTTTGTTGGGTTTTTTTTTTTAAATTTGTAAACCTGTTACTGCATTAAAATACTAAAAAAAATTTTTAAAAGATAATACAGAGAAAGAAAGGTCTTCACTAACATTAATTTCAAACCTTTTCAATTCCCTTGAAAGAATTATGCCACGGCAAAGGACTGATCCTAGCATATGCTCTACAAGCCAGCAAAGATTTTGAAGAGAGTCATCAGATTTACCACAGAAGCATGAGGAAGCTTAGATTGAAGATGGAAGGAATAAAATATGCTATAGATCGCATTCAAAATTTTTACTTAGGACTCTTGTAACATGTCATGTTACCTATTAAAAATAATTTCATGAGATTCAGAGAGATAGATTCTAAAGGAAAGAATTCTTTCTTCTCTTCTCCAGGTAGCGAATAAAAAAAGGCCAAGTGTGTGTTGAAAAACAGTGGATTGTTTTGGCACCCATATGAAACATAGAACAGAGCAAAAACAGTTACAAGAATGGACAGGATCTTCCATTGTCCATAATTTGCATTTCTGTGGTGTTAATCTCCAGGAAATAGTGTGGCTTTTGTTTCTTCTAGGGTCACAAATCCTTGTAGCTCCAACTGCATGCAACATGGGGAAGAGGATTATATAATCACAAAAGAAATGCTGAGAAATCAAATTGTTACCCCAAAGCTTGTAAAATAAAACTTAGGTGACTTACTTCAGCTTAGAATCCAGTGTTTAGCTTGTTACTTTGCTGAGAAAGTATTTCCAACCACAAAAAGTAAAAATATTCTAACCTTTGAAGACAGGTGGCTGCTTCTTGCTGTGGAAGGTGGGGTAGAAAGTGAAGAAAACAGTTGGAAACAAAACCAGAATACTTTCCCATCTGCCTGACATCCTCCTACTTGATGCTATCAATATGATTCCACCTCATTAACTTTGTAAGTAACATTATCTGGGAGAATAATTATAGAACCAATATTACACTGAAATCTTTTAATGTTGAGTCATTGGAAAACGTCTTCCAAATAATATAGCTAGAACTCTAGCCATTTGGTTGTAGATTTCCTTAGGTTTTGTTAAAGCAGGATTTGTGATTTTATGTAGCCGAAGCTAATAATTGTGTTTCGTTGAGTCTAGGCCTCCATGGTATAGTGGTTGTGATACTGGTGGAGGTGATGTGTGTGTGTGTGTGTGTGTGTGTGTGTGTGTGTGTGTGTGTGTACATGCTGCTCAAGTGTGTTTGGAAAATAATTCGGATAAGACATTTGGGCAGATACTTGAATGGATTAAGAGAACTAACCAACTGCATTCAGGATGAGGAAACATGTACAGAGACCTGGCTGTAGGCACACACTACCTGTACTCAGTAAGCACAAAGGAGACCGGTGTGGCCATGACACTCAGGGAAAGGAGTTCATATTTATTTATTTATTTGTTTGTTTGTTTATTTATTCAGGAAAGGTGCCATCAGGAATGAAGGTAAGTAGGCAGGCAGGCAAGAAGAGAGGAGGAGGAGGAAGCACTTTTAAAATTTTATGTGGTTGTTCATCTTGATCCTTCCTCCTGGCACTGAGTCGTGAACCTGGGTTCTTGGGATATATGGCGGCTGCACCAACTGGAAGTAGCAGCCTTGTCCGCTAGACCCCTGGGCACGTGGTGATTTTTAAATCTTGTAAGACTAGATTTTATATTGAGTTAAATGGAGAGCCACTGCAGAACTTGGAAAAGAGAAGAAACAAGATCTGACTGTATTTCAAATGGATTACGCTCACCAATGAGCCAAAAATTTAACTGGAATGAAGATGGAATCTAGGTGTCCAGTTAGATGCTGTTGCCAAGAGCATAAGACACAGAATGGTGGTGATGGAAAGAACTGATCAGATTTATATATTTTTTTTGCTTTTAAAGAAAGGTGCAGGCAGAAATGGTGGTGAGCAGAAGCAGGCGGGAAGAAAGAGGAGGAGGAAACACTTTATTTTATTTCAGTTGTTCAACTTGGTTGTTCTTCCCAGCCTTAGGGCATACAACCTTAGCTTGTATGTGGACTGCGCTGGCCAAAGGCAGCTGACCTGTCCACAACTGTGCCAGGGTTTATGTTTTTTAAAGGTAGCACCCAGAGCTTTTACTAAAAATTAAACTTTGGCAGTGGGAGAGAAATGAGTCAAGAATGACTCCATACCTTCTTGATTGAGGGACTGCAAGAGCAGCTGCATTGAAGAGGCAGAATAAATCTTGGCTTTGAACTTACTGGGTTTAACACATCTGAGTGAATCACAAAAGCAGGTAGTTGAAAAGAGGAATCTGGAGTTCAAGAACCAGGTATGGAGAGAAGGCAGAAGAGGAAGCCATCAGCAGAAAGGAGGTAGGTGATGATGATATCAGCACAGGACTGAGTGTAGATAGACGGGAGTTCTGAGGATGATTCCTTGGGCACACTCATATTCAGAGATCAATGAAATGAGAAGAAATCACTAATGGAGACTGAGAAGTTTAGGGAACTGAGATAAAGCAGAGTTTTAGTGGCTAAGGAAATATTTCAAGCAGGGTGTAACTGTGTCAAATGCTACCATAAGATCTTGTAAGGAGAGGGCTGAGAATAAACCACAGGGTTTGGTAACAAAGAAATCATAGAGTAGATTTCAGAGAATCGGAGAATAAATGGTGGTATTTAGTAAAAACAAATTTTGAGAAGTTTTGCTGCAAAGTGAAGAAATTAAAGAGAGGTTCCAGAGTCAAGTTGGGAGTTGAGGTGGAGATTTTTTTTTAAATCAGGAGATGTTTAGGCATGTCCTGGTGGAACAGTGGTTAAGTATACCTCCTCTGACTGAGCACAATCCACATACAGCCCAAGGACTAGGCTTCACATCCTGGGTCCTGGGAGAACAACCATTATGAATAACTAAAAAATAAGAATAAATTAAAAGTATTTCTTCATCCTCTCTCTTCCTGCCTGCCTCTCTGCTCACTTTATTTCTACCTGGACCTTTTCCTAAAAACAATAAAGCAGTAGATGTTTAAGTGGTTATCAGGATGATTCAGAAGGAAAGATACAGGAGAGATACTGGAGAGAGAGGGGAAAAGGACTAAAAATACTAAAACTAGGTCCTCAGTTGCTCGAAAGTTGAACTGCAGTGCACACGTTGGAAGGGCTGGTCATTCTCTCAGAAGGGAGTGGAGTAAAGACCTCATGACCGGAGATTTAGTGGGAGTCTTTGGGTGTTTTTTCCTTACTGACTCAATTTTCTTAGTGAATTCATCAGAAAAGTCATCACCTATATCTGGGGAAGGTGTCCAATTCTCAGTTCTGACTGTACCTGACAAACACCTGGACAATGTTTTAATAGAAATATGTATTATTTCCTTTGTTCACAATGCCGTATCCATTTCTGGACACTGACATTGCCTCTCAGTCCACATTTCACAGCACACCCACCACCAGAGTTCTAGTGTCCTCACCACCTTCCCCTCTACCTACCCACCCCCATACTGTAACCACAGTCCTGTGTCCCGCTAATTTAATTGGGATTTCTATGTTCATTTGTTTCGTTTCATTATAGTCCACGTATGAGTGAAACCATCCTGTATTTCTCTCTTTCTTTCTGACTTATTTTGCTTGGCATGATCCCCCCCAGTTCCATCCAGATTGTTACAAAGGGCACAATTTCATCTTTTTATAGCAGCAGCATAGAATGCCATTGAATGTATGCACCACAGCTTCTTTGTCCATCATCTGCTGATGGGCATTTAGGTTGTTTCCATGTCTTGACTGTTGTGAACTGTGCTGCTATGAATATAGGGCTGCAGATGTTTTTTTCTGATTAGAGATTTTGTGTCTTCCGGGTATACGCTCAGCAGTGGAACTGCTGGAATGAATGCCAGATCCATCTTTATTTGTTTGAGGACTCTCTATACTGTTTTCCAGTGAGTTGCACCAACTTACATTCCCATCAACAGTGTAAGAAGATTCCTTTTCCCCCACGGCCCCTCCAACATCTGCTATTTCCAGTCTTCTTGATACAGGCCATTCTTACTGATTTGAGGTGATCAGTTTTGAAAGCATGCTCTTATCCAGCCCCTGTTACATACCAATCAAATCAGATTCTCTGGAGGTGGGGCTTGAGAATTGATATGTTTTAAAGGTTTCCAGGTGATTCAAAAGTGCAGCCAGACTTAAATACCCTTAAGTTAGGAGTATGAGGAAAGAAGGTGTAAAATAATTATCAAAACAATATCTAGGAGAAATAATTATCTAGGAAAGTGAAGACTCTGTCCACTAGAGAAACATAGTTTTTCCTCGAATGATGAAAGGGCTAGGGATACTGACCCCAACCCCATTAAAAATCCACCTATAATTTATAGTGGATTCTCTATATCACTAGTTTCCTTATCTGCAGATTCAACCACTCAATGGTGGAGGTTGGCTGAATCTGTGAATGTGGACCTATGGATAGAAAAGAATCTGGGTTATAACAGCACCCTTGAAGTTCAAGCCTGTGTTGTTCAAGGGTCAGATGCAATTAGATTTGTGGTCCACAGTTGAATGTCATACTTTTAATCGTGGTTGTGACTCTTTCCAGTTACTTTCAGTTGTCAGGGGCAGCCACGGGGTTTAGAGAGGGTTGGGTTTCACCAAACAGATTTTGCCCCATGTGTATAATGGATGTTTAGAGTATAAAAGAGTGATTATAATAGTGGACCTTGAATCGATGCCAGCTAAGAAGGCCAGTGAGAATTTGGGGGAAAGATTCAAGGCCAATAAAAAGAGGAATAGGTAATAACTTCTTACCATTAATATTTCCATGAAATAATTCAGAACTGTTAGATACTTGCAAAATGGCACAGCTATGGTGACTAGTGCTTCCATCTATCTTTTATTCCTAGGATTTTTTTTCCCCAGCAAGTGAACTTTGTGAGACATTCACAGTGAATAAAAAAAAAAAATTAGAAATTAGCTCTCCACATTCTTAGAGAATGCGATAGTTTGAATCTGGGGCTGATTCTAAAACACTTTACACAACTTTGTACTTATGTCTTGTGTCTTTTCCCTGCCCCTTTGGTAGCATCTCCCATCTTGAAATATATCAATCCTCACTCCACTTGTTCTCCAACAAAATAAAGGTATCTGACATGAGGACCACCCACTAATGTCCATGTACCTTTAAAGCAGAAGCTGCAGTGGGAGGTTGGTGTTGAACATAAAATCATGGATTGCTTAGTGGTAAAAACTCAGACATTCTAAGAAATAGGGAAGATGTTCCTACAAGAGAGGACACCTTCTCAATGTTCCTAAACTCAGAAACCTATGCTGGGATCGATGAAACTTGAGGGATAAAAGGGAGTTTCAGGGTCAAATTCTATACAAATTGTTGAACTGATATGTTGCTGTGACTTGGTGTTAAAGCCACATCCCTCAGGGGTCTTGCGGTGAGAATGAACAAAGGATGCTTCTTACAAAGTGTTCTGTAAAAGGCTGGGCACTGCAAAAGTAAATGTAACAGCTACAATGATCTGAGATCCTGCAGGGATTTGAAATTAGTAAAAATATAGCCAGGATGCCCAAGGGAGCTCCCTGCCATGTTTAAATTTCGAAGGACAAAAATCAGATGAATATCCAACCATACGACTGACTTTACAGCTTGACCCTGACATCAGTAGAGGGCATTCTTGTGGGGTAAAAATATGACCACAGTCTTTTGCATTTCCCACACAAATAATGTCTAATTATAAACATGTCTTCCTCTCTAAGAATAGTGCAAATTAATCAAATGTCTCCCTTGATGTATTTGCTTTAATGTAGAATGATTAATGTACTTTTCTGGATGCAGCCTGTCTGCATGAGCTGTACGAAGCTAAAACCAAATTTCTGAAAGGCAGGATGCAGTTCTGTAGACTACTTCCATGGGTTTTAAACCCTCTGGTTTCAAATCCTTAAACTCTAAATAATCTCCTAACAAATTTCTCTTTACTAAATTTGACATTGTTTCACGATAGTTATTTTATTTCAGTAAATTGCAGCTACGAACTCACTCAGTAAACTTGAATGGTCACCTAAGTAGAACACAGTCTGTACCTCTGTAGGAGAAAGAGAAGAGAACGGCAAGAAGAAACACTCTGACTAGGGCTTTCAACAAATGCAGGGCAACCCCCACCGTGTCCCTATCTTCATTTGCAGTCATTTGTTGGTGAACATTAATGTTGTGATTAATAATGTCCTTGGTTCCAACCGGCAACTCAATTACCAGAAAATATATTGGTCTCTAATGTTTGTTCTAATTAACAAAGCAGAAGAGCTGATGAACAGAGGTCAGAACATTTTCAACAAGGTTTAAACAAAAAGATTTTCCTCCTCATTCTAATTAGGACAACACAGGTAACTGCCATAACATTCCAAGTAGCTGATATTTTTTCAACGATACCGTTGGATTCTTTTATAGAAGGCTGAAAACTGGAGGTCCATAAAAATGGTAGTCAACTTTCATATGTGTGTCCTGTGTGCCAGAAACTGTGCTACTAATCCATGGTTTGCCTGAAATACTTAGTTTAATCCTTACAACAAACATTGTGAAGTCATTATTCTCAGTTTATGGATGGAAGAAGTGATGTTTAGAGAGATCAACTTTTCAAGGTCACATAGTATATGATGGAGTCAGAATTAGAATTCAGGCTGTCTGATTCTAGTCTGAACTCTTACTAGAAGCTTCCCCTAGATTTTTTTAACCTGCTACCTGCTCCCACTCTATTACCTTTTAGGGACAATCAGTAGTACCTAAACTACTGTGTATGAAGGGGTTTTTTCCTAGGAGTTTCTGGATATCAGGAATCATCTTTTTCATCTCATCTGCATACTCCATGGTTCCAGCAGGAAAAGCATAATCCTGGGAACCTTTGACTAATGTGAGAGGTCCAGCAATCCTAGGGAAATTTAATGCTCTTCAAGAACCATCAAAAATGACTCCAAGGCCTGCACCAGTGACTCAGGCATTGAGTGTGGCTACAGCGTAGACCATTTAACGTGAACTGAACAGCTAACTAACTAAATAATGACCCTTCTTCCTCTGTCTTCCTTCCTGCCTGCCTGCTTGCCTTCTTTTCTTCCTGCTTCCATCCTCAGAAAACAAACACCTGCGGTTCCACAGGACCCCTCCCCTACAAGGATTCACCTTCAGGAGTCTCTGCCTTCAGAAGGCCATGCCCCTAGGAGGCCCCACCCCAAGAGACCCCACCCACAGAGGCTCTGTCCTCTGAGGTCCCTCCCATTAGAAGGGTCCTATACTAGACTTAAAGCTCTGCTTCCTCTGTCTTGATTTTCTTAGTAATTTTATCTTTAAACTTGTGTTTTGTGAGTGAAGTGGATGAGACAACGAAGCGGGCGCATGAGCCATGGAGCTAGACGCATATGTGTGTCCACCATTCCTTCTTCTCAGTAGCCTATGCTGTATTAGCCTGCCTGGTGAACCCAGCATAAAGGGAACATTCTATGTGTGGGGTTCAGTGAGACTCCAGCTGAGTACCAGGGAAGCGTGTGACATCTGTGACTAAACAAACCAGGACACCTTCCCTGCAAACCAGAACGTGCTTTGAACGTAGAAAGAAGTTCTTTTATGAACCAAGAAGTCCATCGTACTCATTCTCACTTGTGTTCCTTCCCTGTGTTAGCCAATCACTTCGGCTGAAAGTGATGACGTAGAAGAAAGAGACAAGAAAGGGCAACTCATTGTTTTTTGTCCTTTTAGTTCTTACTCATCAGTAAGTTGGTGTTAGGAAAAGTTTGGCAAAATATGTGTGTGTCAAGAAATAAATTAAAAACATCTGAGCTCATTTTGTGCATGGTTTCCACTGATCTGGTAAGAACAAAGTACATATGCACGTACCAGCTGGCGAAATCTGATCTGTGTGTCATGTGGTGAGCCCACCAAAATTACTTAAAACTGGCATTGTGCACTATAAAAACAAGTAAAATTCATGCTAATTGTTTTTTTATTTATTCAGAATGACTTTAAATAGCAAGTGTAAGGCACCATCGATGACAAGTCAAGAAACCAAGGTAGGAAAGAAAGAGCTTTCTGTTTTATAGTACCTTTAACCGTGCTTTGTTCAAGCTTTTTGAATAAAGGGTTCTATATTTTCATTTTGCAGTAGGCTTGTACTATGCAGCCAGCCCTGCAAATAGCTCTTCAGTGTCTCCAGGGCCCAGTAGCAATAGATGCCATGGACCTCCTCTCTGTCACAGCAGCATCATACAAAACCCCAAACTGAAGCAAAATTTTAGAGTCAAGCTGGGGAGGATACTCACACTGAAAGAGCATTTCTGAAACAAAGGTGCATTCATTTTAGGGGGCGGGGGGCTACCATAACAAAGTACTAGAGTGCGGATGGCGTAGACAACAGAATCTATCTTCTCACAGGTCTGGAGGCTGGAAGTCTGAGGTCAAGCTGTCAGCAGGCTTGGTTTCGTCAGAGGCCTCTCTCCTTGGTTTGTCCATGGCCATCTTCTCCCTGTATCTTCATAAGCTCATCCTTCCCTCTGTATGTGTGTCTGTGTCCCAGTCGCCTCTTCTTATGAGAACATCCGTCATATTGGACTCGGGCTCATCTCAGTGACCTGATCTAATCTTAAGTACCTCTCCAAATGGCCTTTATCCAAATACAGTCATTCTGAGGTACTGGGGGTTAGTACTTCAGCTTAGTGGAGGTACACAACTGAGCCCATAATAACAGGCAAACTTGGATTTGAAACAAAAAGTTTATACCTAGTTTTAAAAAAAACGAAATTATCTCTCTTTTTTTTTTTGCACTTTAGTGAATAGACTGAGACAATTTGCAGCCTTGCAGAGAAGCATCCATCCCTTGGCATGAACAAGAAAAACTTCTATATAATTCCTCACATCCACAATTAAAAAAAAAAACCCAGGCTTCCTAATTTTGCATTTGGCCATTATATGTGCCGAGGCAACAAAAACCTGCCTAGAGCTTTTCTTTTGTTCTAGCAGAAAATTAACAGGAAGAGGAACGCAGGGCTTAGACATCTTGCTGGTGTTTGTTTTTAATCATGCTCTTCTCAGTGGTCCAAACCTAATTAAGCATTGGCTTTCTCCAGTAGGGATGATGTTAATTACATGTCATTGCCACAGTGTGCCTTGTTTCCATGATTATTACTATTGTGTTATTTTTAAACATAAGAGACAAGCTTTCTTTAGCCATTCGGGGCTGCTGTAACAAAAATGTCATAGACCCGGGTGGCTTAAACAACAGATACCTATTTGTCCCAGTTCTGAAAGCTGGAAAGTCTAGGATCGAGGCACTGGCAGATTTCATGTCTGTTGGGAGTGCTGGCTTCCTGATTCATAACTGGCCGTCTTCTCACTGAAAACTCACATGGTGGAAGACGCAAAGGCTCCCTCTGGGGTCTCCTTTATAAAGGTACTAATCCATTCCTGAGGGCTCCACCCTCATGACCTAATCCCCTCCCAAACGTCCTACTACCTAATACCATCCCAGTGGCCACGAGGCTCCCACATGTGAATTCTGGGGGGTCACAAACAGTTGTTTACAGCAGGCTTGGCTGAATCTCTTCTATGTCTGTGATGCTGTAATTGGCAAAGTTAACCATTTCCTCCACGTCCTGTAAAGAGAGACTAGTTTTCTGTTTTGTCTCTTGAAAATGTTTCTCTAAATATCCTAAAAGGTTCAGAAAGGGTTCCGAGGAAACCCACTGATAGCTGGCTAAGTCATCTTCACAACAGCTTAGAATTATTCTCAGGCAGATTAGTTGTGGATATCCAGGGGAAGAGACTTTACTTTAAAGACATCTCAAATGTTGATTATTGTTCTTATGGTCATCGTGATTGTATAATCAATAGAACAACTTCATTTAATCAGCTCCTTTATGTGCCAGGTACTGCTGAGCAGCTGAACTACATTATCCTATGACCTCTCAACAGCCCACCGAGGGTCACACTATTTTTAAAAATGTGTTGACATAATATTCATTTCTAACATTCTGTAGGTTTCAGATGTGCATCTTTATAAATCAACATCTGTGATGTTACATTAGGTTCACTACAAAGAGTCCAATTCTTCCTTCACCATACAATTGACCCCTTTTACCTGTTTTTCCACCCCACTCCCTGCTTTTCACTGGTAACCACTATTTTTATTTTAAATAGTTTCTTTCTTCACCACATATGATGAAATTACATGTTATTTGTCTTTCTCAGTCAGATTTATTTCACTTGACATAATGCTCTCAAGTTCCATCCATGTTGTTGCCAATGGCAGGATTTCATCTTTTAAACAGCTGACTAGTATTCCATTGTGTGTGTGTGTGTGTGTGTGTGTGTGTGTGTGTGTGTGTGTGTGTACATCTTTATCCAGTCATCTGTTGATGGGCACTTAGGCTGTTTTCAATTGTTGGCTATTGTGAATAATGCTGTAATGAATACGGGGGAGGGTCCATATAGCTTTTAGAATTAATGTTTTTGTATTCTTTGGATCAATACCCAGCAGTGGGATTAAGGATTGCAACAGCAGTCCACTGAGGGTCACATGATTTTTTATCTCCTTGTTATGGTTGAGCATGAAGTCTTGGTGAGAAGTCACAGAACCCTCCCGAGGCTGCATTGCTACTAGGAGACTAGCTACAATCTGTACCCGCTTTGATTGCAGAGCCTGCATTTGCAAACATGGGCGACACTAGCTGCCTACTGTATGAGCTGCTTGTGGAAGCAGAGACAAGACAGCAAATCCACAAGGCTTACCCTTTCCCTTAAAGTAGTACCAGTATAGTCTACCGTGCCTGCCTGAGTTGGGTAGGAGATCTGAACACTACACAAGGCATTTTTTTTTTTTTACTTTTTTTTATTGTAGTAATTATTCCACACATTAAAATAACTTCTTAGGTATAGGTTCCCCATTCCTTAGATATATGTCAACACACCCTGCCCCTCACCAAATCACCAAGGGTTCTTCCCCATTGTCCAGTGGGCTCAGCCACCATTTGCCCCTGCCCACCCCTTTCCCTTTTGGTAACCTCAGTCTGTTGCAAGTGTCCAAGGGTTGATTTTGTCTGTTCCTTTGTTTTGTTATTTGCATTCCACCTATGAGTGAGATCATCTGGTATCTGTCTTTCTTCTTTTGACTTACTTCACTTAGCATAATCCCCTCTAGTTCCATCCATATGGATTCAAATGACAGGATTTCATCTCTTCTAAGGCCTGTGCAGTATTCCATTGTATTTATGTACCACATCTTCTTGATCCATTCATCTCATGTTGGGCACTTAAGTAGTTTCCAGTTCTTAGCTATTGTAAATAGGGTTACAATAAACATGGGGGTGAATAAATCTACATGAGGTGTATTTTAAGGAGCAGATGTGGCAGTAAAAGGGTTTTAATGACTCCCAAAGTTGACCAGAGGGAACTTGGGATCAAGGTCTATAGAACAGTGATCTACAAGCTTTTGTTATTGTGTATCTTTCTCTCAAAAAAAAAAAACCGAACTTTTAAGAACATACCACCAATGTAAGTATATTTATTTTATCAATTATAGAATTGTACTACTGTACTAATTATTATGTGCATTATAAATCAATACAAAGGAGAAACATTTAAAAGATATGAGACAGACACACAAAGGAATACTACGTAGCTATAAAAAAGTCTTGCCATTTGCAACAAGACAGATAAAACTAGAAGGAATTATACTTAGTAACATAAATTCAACAGAGGAAGACAAGCACCATATGATTTCACTCACAAGTGGTACTTAAAGAAACAAAGCAAACAAATGAACTAAATAAAACAAACACAAACTTTTAAAGTGTAAGGTTGAATTCGTGGCTACCAGACAAGATGGGGGAAATGGGTGCGGGTCAGTTGGGGAAAACGGGTCAATTGTATGGAGAAGGGTGGAATTAGACTTTTCATGTTGAACATGAAGCATGTACAGACATTCATTTATCATGATGCACACATGAAACCTAGTAATGTTAGAAACCAATGCTACTTCAACAACAAAAAATGTAAAATATTCTGAATTTAAAAAACTTTTAAAGATGACTTGAAAATTAGATAGTAATAAAATGTCTACTATTTTCTTCCTTCACCTCACTGGACAATCTTTTTGAATCTTCCTCTGGAGAATATTTTTTTAAAGAGAGATAAAACACTTTGATTTTTTCCAGTAGCTCCCAGAATAAAATGTAAAGTGAGAAAACAGAAAGGATATTTAAAGAAATATACTATGATGGTGAGAGAAGACAGTTGGCTCTGGCCCTTGGGCAGTGATGTAGCACCCATCATTGGAAGCTCTAGCTCCAGGACCAGGCCTCCCAGACTTGGCCACCCCAAATGGTAAAAATACAGTTCACGTGAAATCAATACCATCACAAAATTGTTTTCGCCATTTGTGCTGCCAAAATCAAAATAAATGTTTGCAGATTCCTTCTAGGACAAAACCAAATGAAATTGACATACCAACCATTAGTGAAAAAACGCTTTATTGAGCAGAGGAAACAGAATCATTGCACAGGACAAGGTGAGCTTTACAGAGCTGCTCATCACCCGATGGGTTTAAAGTAAGAGTGAAAACCAAAGTGATGTAGGGACCAAAAACTGAGTTTTAGAATTGGACCCAACAATTTCCCCGTGGCGAGGAGAAGGTTGTGAGCAGGCAGGAATGAGACGCCCACACGGGTATGAGCAACAGATCTCCCGGTCTCTTACGGAAGAGGAAGAGAAAAATGGATTTTCTCATAAACGCCTAAGCACATAATGGATTGCCCAGTGAATTGATGTATGAATCTGAATGCCAGGTGCCATGCAAAGTTGTCAGGGAGAACACAACACAGGTCCTACAGCTAAGAAATGCCCCTAACATCACAGACATCTATTATTTTGAAACATTTTAAAAATAATGTAATTGATCTGTTGACTTCAAAGATGGACCATTTATTAGCTATTATGATAATTTTTGGTAGATGTCATAACACTTTTCTCTTTAATTAGAAATCAGTATGTTATAGCAATTTCCTGGAGGGTGGAAAGAAAGTGCCTCCTTCCAGCAGGGTCATTACATCGGCCTACCCTCTGTATTTGCTTTGCCAGAGAGCCCAGCGTTTGTAGAATGTGCATATGTCTCAATGCAAAGATTCTTGCTGATGTTCACATGGAAAACATTGCCAAGCCTGGTTCAAGTTGCAGATGAAGCCTTCACAGTCCTTCAGAAGGCAAAGCAAAAAGATTTGTACGAACAATAGGTGGTGATAGAAGAAATTAGACCTGCAAGTTGTGGATGATTTCAAAGACTCTAAAGAGGTGGTAGATACCGAGGCAAAGCTGTGACTCCTGCAGCGGCAGCAGACTTGTAAGACTTGGTGAAAATGTGTTGGAGAGCTACTCAAGAGCTCCTGCTGGGGGATTACGGAGACCGAAGACCCGGAAGAGCATCAGAGCAGCCCCCGGACACCACTGGTTTAGACGACACAAGTGGCACTAGTCGTGTTCTTGATATGAGACCAGAGGATGGAAACCTTACTGTTAAGAATAATCTCACCTCTACATCTCCCTACAGAGACACTGACACACATGAGCATTGAGAGTACAATCAGAGGTCCCCTTGACAACTTTTTCATTCTCCACTGTTACCCTTCTGAAGACTGATCAAGATCCTGGAACATCTACCGTAGCAGCTTTTATTGGCTACAAGTGTCTGCCTAGCTTGGTGAGTTGCACTGCAGGAAATAGTCTCGTTGATTGTAAACTCTTGGGTGCATTTTCTCTAGCAGATCCATTTATTGCTGTTTGTATTTGCTGAGCTATATTGCACATGCAATATTGCTTGTATGCCCTACATGCAACTGAGCACAAAGCAAGTGTTAGCAGCAAGTTAATTATTGGGTGACCAGGAAGCAATGTTTTAAGCCTCTCATATCCTTTCATAAGTTTGTTACCTACAGGTAGGCATTTCATCATGTTTGCTTATGTCTTAGGAAATTGGCTACAGGTGTTCTGTTGACCTAGCATGAATAATAAAATTTCCCACTGAAAATAATGGAGAAGAGACTACTTTTTGTATTTGTTCAGAATATCTAAGACACACCTCTGTGATTCAGCAGTAAGGTGTAGGCCATGTGCATCTCAAGGACCTGTGTTTGAGACCCTGCACTGGAGGAGGGAATAATAAAAGAATACCTGAATTTCAAGAATGGGTGTTAACTGGAAGATATCTGTGTATTGTTCTGCTTTGATTGTAAAGTAAAAACAAATTGGAAAGACTTTTTGTCCAATATCTAAAATGAACTTCTAGACAAAGATTTGCTCCCCTGACTCATTCATGTATCTTAAAATTAAAAATAATACATCACTGATCTTAGACACTGGCTGCATGTGATCCTTTGTAGTTAATTTGTTCTTCATCTCTTCTGAGATTTGTTTGCTAAAAACAGGATGGTTTTTTTTGAGTTTTTCAGTTTCCAGTTTAGATTTGTGAGTATTTTCATTACGATACAAGTTAATGTTTGATCCACTAATTGTATTAAAGTGATTACTTTCAATGGTATGGAAATGTTGGTATATAAATTACCTACTTATTATAGACAACTTACTTGAACAATTTATTGCATATGACTTTGGTCACTTGAGTAAGAAAAGGTGTACCAGTCTTCTTGCGAAGTTACACTTTTCCATCTCAAAATTCAGAAGAATTTTGTGGGATGATATTTTAGCATTGTGTCAATAAACTAATCCCAAATAAACTAATTTGAGGTTTATTATTTCTTTTTATATTTGTTTGGTTATGCGTTTTCCCATTTTAATGAAATAAATGTTGACATCATTATTTATTTTGATGCTTGTGCTGTCCCCCTATTGACCAGCTTTGGGGAAGTGGGACTTCCAGTTGACTTCTGACTCCTCTTACAAGTCTCCATGATTCTCTGAGCACTTTGAAACAACACAAATTTCCAAGTTCATTTCACACTTTCCCTTTCTGGCCCTAGAATTGGATAGCTTTTCTCGCTTCCTTTAATTGGAGAAAGCAATTTAGAAGCCAAGATCTTCATCCGAGGTATGCTCATTGCTATTGCAATGTCTTTATTTCCAATTAGTGAATAAAATAATTTAATTTTTAATTTCTAATATATGCATGTATATATATGTGTGTATATAAGTACATATATGTATACATGTGTGTTTGTAAACATACATATGCACATTTCCATCTCTATAGAGTTTTCTTTTTCCTTTTTTATTGGGGTATAATTGACATATAACACTATATGAGTTTTTGTTGGACAGCACAGTGATTTGAACATACACGTACATTGTGAGATGTTCACCACAATAAATGCAGTTTTTCTAAGATCTGACAGGAACCAGCAACCATCAACAGACTCTGCGATTTTCCTCATATAAAAGCAATCCTCTTGCAGCTGTCTCACTGATGCCATCGACCAGAATGCACACGCAAACAATATCATCTGGAACAAACTGCATCACCAACACTCTAAAAGCTGACTTCTTATCAAAGCTGTTCAAACCTCAAACCTCCCCCCCTGGGACTATATAAGAGCTTTCTCATGCTAGAGAAAATTGCTATTTTCTCTTTGAAAATGGCCCACCTGCACATACTTTAATAAACCTTAAATTCTCTTTGAAATTTCCCTCTTTCTTCGTGTTGGCAGCAAACGAACCTAACAGTTTTAACATTTGTCACCCACCTATATATTTTAAAGTTGAGTCTATACAATCCATTTCCATCCCAGTCCAATACACAGGCTTAATTCTAGTTTTGTTCCCCTTTCCATATTTGTAACTACCTTCTCCCACGTGAGAAACCTGGTTCCCATTATCTTTAATATGCTTACATGGTTTGATCCATTCTCCCGTATGTATCCAGTCTTGCACCTTCTCTGCCAGATGCCCTCCTCACCTCACACTGGCTCAGATTCTCTGTACTCTGCTACCCACACTGATGGACACCCCTTCCTTACCCTGCTCGGACTCTAGCAATCAGCTGGGCTTCTCATCCAAGGGAACTCCCTCTTTTCTCTCTGCAGTCTCTGGTTCTGGCACTGAGCTGTTACCCCAACCTCACCCGTGTGGGTACCCCTCTCACTGGTGGGTTAGAGGCCCCATATTAGGCTGCCCCAACAGAAGGATGCTTTTTTCACTCTACTTGGGCTCAGACACCTCACCTCTTTAAACATGGTAAGAAATGATGCGGAAAAACAAATTGATACCATGGACGTTTTTCCTAGTATTCCCAAACTATATAACTATTTTCAATTTTAATGAAATGCTGGAGTGTGAAAAGAACATATCCATCAAACACAAATTTGAAATACAGTTGACCCTTGAACCATTCAGAGGTTAGGGGTGCCCACCCGTGCACTGTCAAAAAAATTCACATGTAAATGTTGATACCACAAGAAATTAACTACTAATAGCTTGCTATTGATTGAAAGTCTTGTCAATAATATAATCAATTAATACATATTTTGTATGTTATATGTATTACATATTGTATTCTTACAATCAAGTAATGTAGAGGAAAAAAAAGATAATAATAAGAGAAAATGCATCTATAGTACTGTACTGTATTTATTAATAGTACAAATTTATATCACCTATTTACAAAAAAATCTATGTTCAAATGGACCCTCTAAGTTCAAATCTGTGTGGCTCAAGGGTCAGCTGTGCTGTTATGTACACACTTGGTAAGTTGAGTTGATGTTCATACCATGAAAAAACAATTCAAGACTTACATGCTTTTGTTTATTGGTCAATAAAGATATACATTCTATATTTCATAAGTATACTTTAAAAATACAATCTTAAATTTATAGAACCAATTTTGCATGGTGTTTTAAGTAAAATTAATATAATTATCAAAGAGTTGTAGGAACCAAAATTCACTGTATGTAATGATCGCGAAAGCATCTAAGGGATTCAGAAATATTTTGAAGAGAAACAGAGGCATTACGTATAAAATAAACATTATTGATGCTAAACAAATTGTGGAATCTCTTACTTTGATGCCAACTTTCCACTATAGGAAATACAAGTAAAAGGATTCTGAAAACCCCTTTAATCTTCTAATCTGATGATCAATTCAACTATAATGCAAAATTAATTTGAACAATTTCTTTTTTCTCTATTTGTTGCATCAGTATCATCTTTCAAAGACATGTTTAGGACACTGAGCAATATGACCTGAGTGATTCGGATGTCTTGTATTTGAGAATTATAAATGAATGCTATGTACCACATAATTTATAGAAGAGAGAGAACGGACACAGTAAGCATTGAGATTAAACTCTGAGAGCAGGGGTTTCAAAAGACAAGAGAATTGCTCTCAGAAGAAATGAAAATGAATTTTGGGGTGGTGGAGAACAGAGAGGAGAAAGGAGAACAAAAGGGAGATGAGAAATGGAAAAGTTAGAGGATGATTGAGCAGCATGGCAAAGTGTCAGCAGGACTGGACTCTAATGTGGAATATCTAATTTCATGGGGTTTGAGGTCATTTTAGGCTCTTTGGGTGCTATCACACATTGACTGCTTTCATCCATCAGTTATGTCTGCTTGACCTCATTACTTTGTGTGTAATAAGAGTTGGTGTTGAAATCAAGGAATGGTGGCTGAATAACAATCTGTGTGGGCAAGAGAAGAGAGAGAAAGAAGTGCTAGGAGCTAAAAACACAAGTGATCTTATAAGGATCCTGTAGAAACAACAGTTCAAAGCCAGATGTGACCAGGAACTAGATATTTCAAGAAACATGCAGACATGTTGGAGAAAATGTAGGACATGGGAATCAAATATTCAATGAGGTCACATCAGAAACAAGGGTCTCCTTTTTTAAAATGCTGGCAACCACAGTGAATTGAGTTTCACTCATGCTTCAGCCTTTGTGTCAAGCAATTTACAGCATTATCTTCTTTGAACTTATAACCTTATGAAATCTGGACTCTCATCATTATCTTCATGTGCAAATAAGAAAATTGAGCCTTGGAGCAGGTAATGACTTGCCGAAGGCATCAGCAAGTAACCAAACTAAGATTTGAGCCCAGACTCTATGACGCCAGAGCCCAAAGCTCACCTATGATGGTTTACAGGCCTCTGGGCTTTTTTGTTTTGTTTTGCATCCACTGACAAGAATGACTCACAGCTAACTCAGAGGTCTTATCATTCAGGAGCCTCTTCTTGAGGTTGATGCCAAACTATATCCCATTGCAAGATCCAATAGATTGACTTCTGGGTCACAAAAGCAGCAGAGTTCAATCTTTTTATTTTTTACATGACAATAGTTATTGTTAATTGTGCAGAAATCAATGACTTTTTTCCCTATCTTGGAATGTTCTTTTTATCTATAGCACTTAGAATCAGTTACTCTTTTATATTTAATGTTTGTCTATTGTGCCTTACTGTGTCTGAGCTAACTGCCCCAAGAGCAGAGATTTTTGTTTTATTTTATTAGTGCTTGATAAATGCTTATTGAAAGGTAAATACTTAACCGAGAATATAACAATTTGGAGACATGTTGATAGTTCTTTAAAAAGTGAGCCACCCTCTGCTGTATGACTCAGCAATTTTATTTCCAGGTATTTGCCTAAAATAAATAAAAATATATGCCTCCTCCCTCCAAGTCTGTACAAGAGTGTTTACAACATCCTTACTTCTAACAGGAATTTAGGAAAAAAATGTTTACCAACAGGACAATGGATAAATGAGCCTGGTATATTCCTTAATTGAAATAGTACTCCGCAATAAAAAGGAAGAAACTACTGATGCAAGAAACAATAGGCATGAATCTCAAAAGCTTATATTGTATGAAAGAAGCCAGACACAAATAGATAATGGAAGCAATGGATAATTGTTTAATTTTACATGACTTTAAAGAACAAGCCAAGCTAATTTGCGGTGACAGAAATCAGACCAGTGGTACCAGGAGTGCACTGGCATGGACTGGCAGAGGCTGGAGAGAGCTTTCTGAGGCTATGGAGGCATTTTTTGTCTACCTTGTTTTGGGTGGTAGTTACAGAAATGGAGATTACGTGTCAAAACTTATCAAATGGATCATTTAAGATGCATACATGCATTTTATGATAGACTATCTCTCGATATTTTTAAAACTGTTTTTTTCAAACATTAGCCAAAAAGACTAGAATTATTCTTTTCTTTTGGGAAGCAGTGGGATCTAGTGAAATAGAATCACATTTACTAGCAGGAAGACCTCTTACTCTAATACTTGCCTGATAGAATGTTTGTCTGGATGAAGTAAGATAAGGTAGATAGTATGCTCCACATTTTAGTTTCTAGCACAAAATAAATGGCCCCAAAATGTCAATTCTCTATCATGCTATCATAAATAAAAGACAACTCTCCATTCTGATGGCTTTGCTCGAATTAATTCAAAGTTTTGGCTATCTTTTATGACCACAGGAACTTTTCTGAGCATGCCTCTGTTCTTTAGAAATTGAAAAAGTCAACCCAGAAAACCACAGTGCTTTTGAGCTGGATGCAAAGCACAACTGGGTCAAATTGAATTGATTTAGATAATGGCAGGGTTAAAAGTCATTTCTAAACTCTGTTCTCTAATCCTCAGAAGTCTTTTTTGTAAAGCGGATGATGGGAGCTGCTCATTGACAAAGGCCTTTAAAAACTGTCATTTTGATTTTCAAAAGAAATGTCGGCTAAAGGTTATGAATTTGGTTGGTGCTGTCGTTCTGTTATCATAGAAGAGGAAAGCAAGTATTGGTTGATTCTGCATTATTGACCTGTATAATGATTTCTGTCAGAGTTGAATTAGCTCCAGGGATTTTGCATGAGTTTGTCCTAGTTCTGCTTGATCATTAGATCTTAGATGGTGCTTTTAACTCATTTCCCACCTCCCCCAGGGGAGGCATGACACAGCCAGTTAGCAGAATGTCTGCTCAAAGTCAAAAGGAACCCCTCGCCTCTATGGAACCACAATGACTGCCTCAGTGCTGTGGGCTGCTGGAGGTGGCAGGCAGGCCTAAGGATGTCAAGTCCATGTCTGAGAATCTGAAAAGGCTATGAGGTGGAAAGACCTTCCCCAGGACTCTCAGAGAGAGTTGCCCTGAATCCCAGACCTGAGGATCTATGATGATAATGACCAACAGCTCTACTCTGCAAGATGCTGACTCTCTCCCTCCAGATCTACCTGGAGACTCCCTGCCCATCCCTCTCAAGGTGGTAATGCACCTGGAGCAATGCAAATTCTCCTTGACATTGTCCTTGACAATGTCTCCAAAACTAAACGTGATCAGTGGGTAGTCAGTCAGCTTAGGAGCTGACTGTGTGCTTCTGGAGTCAGTAAGGAGCGGGTATTATTAAACTTCTACCCCTTCTCCAGTTTTAATAGCTGAGGTCCCCTTCCACCTGTATCAGGAGTCCTAGGGAGCTGAGCCACCCAGATTCCCAAGATCTGTCTTCTGCCTTCATGCTTCCCTTGTGATCTGGCATCATGGGATCTTACCGGAATTGCAGCATAAAGTTGTGGGATCTGACTTTCTCTTCATCCCATCAGTGACACATGGGGTATTTTGTGGACAAAGGTGCACATTATGGAATGTCTGACATGGGCAAGTTTTTCTTTCTAAGCTTTAGTTTCCTCTTCCACAAAATGGGGATAAAAAACTTTCTTCAAGTGTTGTCCTGAGGATTGAATGAAGAAATGACCATAGTCCCAGATACACTGGTTTCAGAGCAAGTGGCAGTTATTATGTATAATTGTTTTGTAATAACATCTTACAACCTTGCTCTCTACTACTGATTATCTCCAGATGGTATTTTCTCCAAACTTCACTATTAGGCTGGATGTCTCAGTTACATTGGTCCTTCCAGAAAATTTTGCCCAGACATTTCTGAACCTACTATATTAGATAATTTCACTGCTTTTTAGGCCTCAACTTTCTTCAGAAGAGATGGGATAAAAAGAGATGCAAAGATTAGAAAATTTCTGAAATCCTGAAAGATTCTTAGTTCCTCCTAATATTCCCTTCCCTCATACACATAATAAACTCAGAATCACTTGTGACCTGTCAGGTACACAGAGATGCTGGAACAAATAGGATATTAATAAAATCTTTTAATATCATCTGATGAAATGTTTCAAGATGTTACATGTAAGGTGTTTCAATGTTTTCTCCAAATGCATTTTGCTTTATTATCCTTAAGCAGGAGGAGAATCACAGATTAATGACTTATTGCTGGGAAGTTCCATGGAGATCCTTCGGTCTAGGCCATCCTAACTGGGCCAAGGAAGGACCTCAACTAGGGATCTTGACTCTCTGAAATTATACATAATATTTATTCACATGTATGTTTAACATAATAGTGGGGTTTTGGGGGAAGGAGTCTTAGATTTGCAAACCTAGGAGCACAAATTCATGTATCAACCCAAATTGTGTCTCACTGGGGTCTTTGAGAGGGTTTTAAAGGAAGAAATATGGGGTGAGGTGAGGTGGATAGGATTGCAAAAACTAGAGTTGACTGTGGATTAGAGTTCTTATATTTCACTGGTTTTTAGTCAAAATGGACTTGGTTACCAGGGAGAGAAGGAAAAGAAAAAAAAAATCTTTGTACAATTCTTAGAGAAGGTGATGTTGAGCTAGAAACTTGTCAGATTCTAAACAATCTTCTTTTCGTACTTAAACATTGAGTAAGAGGGAGTCTCAGGCACCAAGATGGCGTCTCTGACAAAAGATGCCATCAGTTCAGTCAGCTTAAACAGTTTTTACATTCAGCTTAAACTGTTTTACATTCTAAAGATGTCTATTCTTTGGAGGTATGGAGGGACAAATGCTTTATTGTATCTTTATCTTCTCAGTTCCTTTCAGGTGGGCTCTCCCAGAATCCAGTGGCTTGACCAAGAATTTCCAAAGCCTTCCTACCACTTGTACACTATGCTTGCCATGAAGATAGGGCTGTGGTTGCTAGATTTAGCAAACCACGGCAACAAACCAACAACAGCAAAAAGATGCCTAGTTAAATTTGAATTCGCATAAACAGTGAGTCATTTTTCAGTATGTCTCATAAGTGAAATCCACATTTAACCTGGCAACCCTCTATGGAGAAAACAAAGTCTATGTTCTCATGTAATTGCTAAGATGAGTGTCTTCTGGGAAGAGAGACTATAGCCCCCAACTTAGTCTACAAGTCATGGAGGACCCTCCAAAGGAAGCACGTTAAAGGGAATGAGGAAAACTTCTACCCTGAGGAAAATTGAAACTAGGTTTTCAATATACAATTCCACCCTGTCCTACGGGCAGTAAGAGGTACTGTGGAAGCATCAACTGTCCTAAAGGTACAATCTCCAACTTCTGGCAAGGATTCCCCAGGATACAAGGCTCCTTGTGACAGTTCTTGGTGAACTGGGAGAGTACTTCTCAATAAGTCAAATTCTGCAATTATTAAGTTACTTGGCTCTCAACAATAGTCATTACCATAATAAAGTCAATCTGTACAGATTGTGAAATTTTAATTACTGAATATAAAATTAGAGAATATGGAAAGTTTTACTTAGTAATAATTAGCAACTTAAGGTAACCAGATAATAAAATAATCATATTCAATATCCTGCTTTGAGGGCAACATAGACATGATCATTTCATCGCTTCCTTTTCTACAGGAATCGTTGCTAGATTTGACTACCTTTCTTGTGACATATTATACCTTAAGTCTCTATCACCAGGCAGCTCATCACCAAAGACCACTACCCAAGACAAAGCGGCTGTACTGAATAAACAACATTTGGCTAATGACATCACTTTTGTCCTAGTTATCCTCATAGATGAGATGTTTATTGGACAGGGAATGACATTTCCCCATAGCCTGAGAGACTGCTTTCTCGGAAGAGGTGTTGTCATAGATCCTTGACTTGTGTTTCTGACTAGTGGAGGAGAGACCTGGGTGTATGGGGGGCCTGCTTGCTCTTTTCTCTGCTTCCCTCTTCTCCTGGCCTTTCTCAGGACCATCCTGTGGGCAAGGTGCAGGGTTGCTGGCCTGGTGGTATCTGCTCTGTACAAATCCAGATCCATCCCTGAACTCTACTCATGGGTTCCTCTTGTAAATCTCAGTTCATTTCTGCATGTTTGCTTCACTGAAGAAGCCTTTGGGGTTCTCTTTGTGCCTTTTAGCAAACTGTATTCTGTTCCTTTGATATTTTTCATTTGGAATTATGCCTTGAATTATGCAGCTTAATTATACTTCTATCTTTTACTTATCTGTAATTGCCAAGCTTTCTATTTTTATTTTTCTTTAAAAGTACTTTAAAAATCCTCTTAGTGTCAAAAGTGCCATACTTAGATATGAATCTAACAAAATCTATATGAGAAAAACTACAAAGCTCTTATAAAAGAAATTGAAAAACTCAATAAATGGAGGTAGATTCCATGTACATGGATAAGAAGACTCAATAGTGTCAAGATGTCAATTCTTCATAAATTAAGATATAGACTCATCATGATCATAATCGAAAGGCTAGCAAGTTCATTTGTGGAGATGAACAAACTGATTCTAAAGTTATAAGTTTATATAGAAAGGCAAAAATGAAAAATAGTCAACACAATATTGAGAGAGAAGAATAAAATTGAAGGACTCATACTATCTAACTTCAGAAGTTGCAATACCACAATAATCCAGACAGTGCAATATTATGAAAAGAAAGACAAGCAGATCAATGGAACAGGATAGAGCACAGAAATAGACCAACACAAATACAGTCCACTGAAAAGGAACAAAGGCAATTCAATGGAGAACAGATGATCTCTTCAATGAATGGTGCTGGAACAACTGGACATGCACATGCAAATAAGCGAATTGAAACTCAGATCTCACACCTTTCACAAATTAAAGAATGGATCATAGACCTGCATGTAAAGCTTATTTAATTATTATTTATTTAATTTAATTGTTCATACTGGTTGCTTCTCCCTGGACCCAAGACTTAAACCCAGGAGTAGGAGATACAAACCCAGGGACATGTGGCTTGTGTTCCTTTGGAGGCGATTGACCCAACTGCTACTGTACCAGGACTCACCTCTAAATGTAAAACTTAAAGGGGATTAATTTTAAAGTGAAGGGGAAAAAAAAAAAAGAAATAGTGAGAAACCTACCGTAGTGTATACAGATGCAATTTTGCTATCACATACACCCCAAACGTAGTTAATGGTAAAATACACTCTTCTTTCAATAAAATCAAATTTCAGAAAACTATAAAATTCCGAGAAGGTAGGAGAACATTTGGTTGACTTTGGGCTTGGCAATGCTTTTTAGGTCAAAAGTCAGAACTGGTAAAAGGATAAAATTGTTAAGCTGTACTTCACTAAAATTTAAAAAATTTAGCTTTGTGAAAGATAATATCAAGCAAATGAAATCCAAGCTACAGAGTGGAAGAAAATATTTGCAAAACACGTATCTGTAAAGGAATGTATCCAAAATATACAAACAACAATAAGGTAACTAGGAACCCAACTTAAAAGTAAGCAAAAGATCTGAACAGACATCTCACCAAAGAAGATAGACAGATGGCAATTATGCATATACAAAGATGCCCAACCTGTCATTAAGGCAAATTAAAACAGCAATGCATACCACTACACACCCACAATATAAGTCCTGAGGAGGATGTGAATCAACATAATCTCTCATTCATTGCTGGTAGGAATTAAAAATGGTCAGCCACTTTGGAAGATAATTTGGCATTTTCTTACAAAACTAAGAATACTCTTACTATAGGATCCAGCAATCATGTTCTTCTATTTACTCAGTTAAGTTGAAAATGTATACCCACACAAAATCTATAGAATGTACCATACAAGAAGCATACCTTAATGCAATCTATGGACTCAGTCAATAATAATGTATCCTTATTGGCCCATCGGTTGTAAGAAATGTAGCACCCTGATACAAGTATACATAATACATAATGTGGGCATGGAAGGATGATTGGCATGTATGTGAGAAAATGCAAAGATCCTCTACTTTGAGGTCAGTTTTTCTGTAGCCCTGAAATGCTCTTTGTTAGTTTGCTAGGGCTTTTGTAACTGACAAACTGGTGGCATCAAACAACAGAAATATATTATCTCACAGTGCTGGAGGCTAGAAGTCTGAAATGAAGGCTCCACAGTACCATGCTCCCTTTAAGACTCTGGATAGAATCCTTCCTTGCCTCATCCTCACTGGCAGCAGTGCCTGGTAGCTCTTGGTTTATAGCTGCATTAGTCCAGTCTCTGCCGCCATCATCACATGACCATCTTCCCATCATTTCACCCGTGTGCATCTGTGTTTGGGTCCGAATTTCCCTTTTTTATAAGAACGTCAGTTATATTGAGTTAGGACTCATTGTAATGCCTGCTTCTTAACTCAATTACCTATAAAGTCCCTATTTCAAATAAGGTCACATTCACAGGCAGTGGGGACTTCTTTGGTGGGGACACAATTCAAATGATAACACACTCTAAAAAATAGAATGTGGTAATTTTTTAAAAATCCTCTTTTCTTCTACAGGTAGGTGGGAAGATAGGAAGAGATACAAAGGAAAAACCTTCCTAGCATATTTGCATTGTGGTCACGGACACTAATCTTAAATTTGATGGGAGTAGCATTATAACCTAGAAGATGGTCAGTTTTCATAAATGTTTCATATGTACCTTAGAAAGATGTGCTTTATCTAATTTTGAGGTATAATGCCTTTTAGCATCTATATACTTCTTAATATTTGGTTTGCTTGATTTATCAATTATATCCTCAATGACATATCAACCTATATCTACAGAGGTATATTAAAACTTCCCATTATTAAGTTGAATTTTTATATTTCCTTCAAATAGTTAAGTTTTTATATACGTTTTGGGAAGTTAAATATTGATTTCTTCCAAATTCATTTGTATGCATCATTTCATCATTTTTCTAGGAAATTCTAATGTACCTTACTTTCTATAAAGTCTACTTGTCTGATCTGGAGAGGCTAAGGTTCACCTGGGAAATGTTTTCTATTCATTGGCTTTCATCATTTAGCAGCCTTATGTTTTAAACATATTTCTTGCAATCAGCCACTGCACAGCTTTTTTTTAACCCAATCTCAAATGTTCTGCTGCCAGCTCAAGAGTTTAGTCCATTTATGTTTATTACAGTTGCTGATACACTAGAATTGTATTCATTATAGTATTACTATGTTTTTCTACTTATAACTTCTTCCTCTTATGCCTTCTTTTGGAATGACTGAGAGTTTTCTTCATCCTCATTACATTTTTTCTGCCTATTTTGTACATTTTCTTTCTTTGCATAGAGGTCTTCTGCACGGATGTGTCATCGTTTATTCAACCTGTCCCCTGCTGAGGAACATGTAGTTATCATCAGCCTTGCTATTACCCCTAGTGCACAATACATAATCTTTAGCCATTTCTATTTTTAGAGTGTTTTCTAGTCTCATAAGACCAACTGTAGATCTTCAAATACATCTACTTAGTTTTAAATACACCGACTAAAAGCAAAAAACATCTTAAATATCCTCGAATAATATAAAGACTTGAAAAGCCTTATTAGTAACCAACACCCTTCCAACTTACACTTTTTATTCTCTGAAATTGCAGTACTACACTGTTTTTGACCTATAAATAAAATAGTATTAATGTTTTTTATTATAAATGCCGATTAGACTTATTTCACATTCGCCCATGTCTCAGCTTGTCACTTTGTCAGTCTTCCATCTGCTATCAATCTGGAATTCACCAGGTTCCTTGAATCTGAAGACTGGTGTCCTTCCACAACTCCAGAAAATTTATCATCCATCATCTTTAAACATAGAGCCTATTCTCCCTATCTCATGCTGACTCTTGGTTAGGAAATATGCCAAGCTCCTAATGTGAATCTCTCTGCTTCCTGTCTCCTTGACCTGTCTTCTCTCTTTAACCATGTATAATCAGCTGGCTAATCCATCCATTGAGCTTTCATTTCATTTATTGTTTGATTTCTTTTTAAATTTAGCTGTCCGTTTTAAAAACTATTATCATAGTCATCGTATGCGATCTGCTGTTCCTGGTTCACATTTTCAATTTCTTCTTGAGGATGTGATTTTTTTTTTTCCTGCCTGTCAAATCGGCTGGTTCTCACCCATACTACCTTATTTCCTGTGACGTATGCTCTTAGCGGCATAATTCCTTGGATTTGCTCTAGAATTCTTTAAGTCCTGAGCTAATGTTGAGTTCCTCACAGAGGACTTACATTTGCTTGTCACAATAACCTAACATGTTCCACTTTAAAAAAAATTATCTACTTGTGATTTTTGGAGGCTACAGATATTATTTTAATTTAGAATGAAAACACATAATATTTTATTTATGGTTATGTATTCTCAGGGAAATAAGTTTTTCTTTCCCCCAGCACTAAATTGAGGCAAGTAAGTTGCCTTAATTTGCCTTCTATATATTAGGGTTTATTTCTGGTTTACCCTAACACTTAAAGCTACAGCCCTTTGAGGTTCCTATGCTGTTGTCGCCATTTTTTTCTTTTTTTTTTTAAGGAAAGGTGAAGGCAGGAATGAAGGCAAGTAGACAGGTAGGCAAGAAGCATCCCCATTTATTTTATTAAATTGTTCATCTTGGTTGTTCCCCTGGCCCTGGGTCTTGAATCCAGGTCCTTGGGATGTCTGTGGACTATATCTGGTGGTCTTATCTGCTAGGCCACCAGGCCAGGCCTGAGGTTTCTGTCTTTTACAGGTATTTTGCATCAGATCCTTCGCTAGACATGGTCCCTCTCACAGCTGTGTTTTCCTCAAAGAAGAAGCTAAAATATTCTAGTTTTCAAATGAAAACTAGCCTTGCTCTGACTTAACTCCCAAGGCTAGTGATTTCGTTTTGTGTCTCTGTGGATTTCTTACTTTGGTGCCACAAAACAATGCACATAAAAGGAAAAATGCAATATTCATTCAACAGTGTAATCGTTTCCATCAGAAATGTCAGACAAGGTGCCCAGACTAGCTTACTGCCAGAAGCAGAAGTTTGCCTTTGGCTTTGACAGCAGGTCTTTCAGAATTCAGTGAGGAAACACAAACCATCTCATCATGGCCCACGGAAAACTCAGACTCCACCTCTCTCCCATGACAGGCCCCTTAGATGAGAGCCAAAACAATAAATTACCAGTGGATAATAAATTGCTAATGGTGACACTTCTGGCATGCTACCTGTCACAAGTGAAAGATAGATTTTTCTAAGTTCTTCTCTTAAGCAAAGAGTGACCTGCTCTTGTGTGAAGGTTAAGATAACCTGATGAAGCTCTTTCAGCTCACTGATGAAGTTTTTAGGACCATTTCAAAATGTTCCAAAGAGAATATTTTCCAGGTTGATAATGAGTCCTCAAAGCAACACCTTAGCTGCCAAGAATAGCTCAGAGCATTTAGAATCTGACAGTTACCCTCTCTCATGAGACACAGAATTGCAGCCACTCACAATCTGAAGAGCATAATTTATTCGTCCCCCAAAAGTATGAGAACCAAAATGAATTGAGCTCATTGGAAATGCAGATGTAACTACACTCTAATTGCAATTGCCCCTGTGATTTTTACCTTGAAGTGCGAGTCCTCATAGGGAGATTAGAAAGGCCTGGGTGATGATAGCAATAAAATATATGGCCCAAGATGGAAGTGAGATTTAAAAATATAGAGACGGGAGAAGCAAGCCAGGAACACATTTGGCTAACATCCATTTTGCCTCCCTTTGGATAAATAGCTTGCTTCAGATCCCATGAAGGAAAATTCCTCCTGACCACACATAGAAGAGAAGAGGGGATAAGTTAATCATCCTGTGGACAGTTTCTTATCTAAGAAATTAGGAAAGCTGGCGGATATTCCTGAAGGATTGGTAGAGGCCCTCAACTAGCTTTGATTTTTGGAAAATGGCATTTGCTTTGGCAATGACGCTTATTTTCTCTTTTGGAAACATGATCTATTTAGATTAGATAATGAAGAGCTGATTGCATTCCATCTCACAGCACTCACAGCCACATGCAGACTGCATGTCATGCTGCACACTTCAGAGATCATCACACGTGCACACACACACGGTTAGAAATATTTTCAATAGTGCATGATAGTACCACCCTCCCCTGGGACCTTCCACAGTGTAGTAGGGCTCAAATTTTGGTTTCGGCTACCAAATGTGACAGCTTGGAAAAACTGCTTAATTTGTCCCTTCTCAGTTTACTCCTTTACATGAAGATGCCTATATCACGTCACAGCATCAGACTGATAGCATATGGAAAGAAAACCTATACAAATGTTGGTTGAGTTCATCATTAGGCAGATATGTATATATATATATATATATATATATATGTATGTATGTATGTATATATCTGCCTAATGATAAACTGAACATATATATACTTGTTTATCTGTATATGTAAGTATATATATATATATATATATATACACATACATATGTATCAGACTCATATCCAAATAGCAGGAACCCCATCCCACAATGAGCAGACTCAAAACGTACTCCTCCTCTTTTATTCCTGATTCTGCTAACAAGCCCTTTTGCAAGGTGCAGTGTCCACATCGCATTACAACAAAGAGTGGGCGGATGACAAGTTAAATGTCTTTGTTCTTTTGGAGACATGGACCTTGCTATGGCCTGTGGCCTTGAGGGCAGAGGACAGGCTCTGGAAGCAGGACCCCATTTAAATGCAGATGATGCTCTCTCCTCTAAGGGCTCCCTTATCCAAATGGTGGGAATCTTTATTAGCAGTATTGATGATGGGGAAGGTTGTCACTAAGGAAACCTGATGACCAGCTTTGCTCAAGAGAAGCCTGGCTGAGCACTGGTCACTCTCTGAGAGTCAGGACCCTTACTGCCTGCTTCCCTGTCTGACACATGGGATGTAAGTATTTGAATCAGGTAGATGCCTTTCCCTCAGTAGACTAATGTTTGGGCTAGCCCGTGTCCTGGTACGTCCAGTGTGTCGGACAGCTTGCTGCACCTTGCATGACAGTTAGTAACTGAACAATCAAAGCCTCGCAGGCCTTCCGCGTGTGATACAGATGCAAGAAGAGCCCCTGTGGGCAGCAGCAGGCACAGCAGAAACCGTCACTGAGGGTATGTGATTCACAAGTTGAATGACGAGAAGGAACAATGGAAGCCTGTGACGTCCCCAGGGCTGCAGACAGGCTGCAAAAGCCATTGCTGATCCTGACTGGGGCCTCAAACTCCAGCGTTTAACACTACTTCTCTTCGCATGTAACTCTTAGTAGAACTGTTTCTTTAACAAAAAGCTCTCTGATCTAAGATTTCCCTTTATTATCAGACTATGTGGACTGTTTAACAAGTCAGTGGTGGTGTCCAGTTTCCCTAATAACTTCGTTACTGTGTTATGGGAGTGAACATTTGAAGACATGGGATGTTTGATTTGAAATCGTGAATTACTGAGATTTATAGAGTAATACATGATCAATCTTTTAAGATACTGTTACTTGATATCTTCTTAGGGAAACTTAAAATTTGCCTCCAAGTTTTAAGCTGGAAAGTCACTAGAAGGGAAAAGAATGACAAATTACATGGATTCTTACACTTTGGGTGCATGTATCAAGAATTGTGTATAAATCATTCATAATGTCTGCATACCGATCCTCAAAACAATAAAGTTTCAATTATGGAAGAAAAAAGTGATCTGAATAGAAACCTCTTCAAAGAAAAGATGTGGACAAAAAAAAAAAAAAACATGGACAAAGATTCTCAACATCATTTGCCATGAGGGCGTTGCAAATTAAAACAGCAATGAGATAGCACTACACCCCTATTAGAATGGCTAAAATTCAGAACACGGCCAACACCACATTCTGGTGAGAACGCAGATCAATCAGAACCTCATTCACTGGGTACGAATGCAAAATGGTACAACCACTTTGGAAGACAGTTTAGTAGTTTCTTACGAAGTTAAATACAGTTTTATCAGACAATTCAGCAATCTCACTCTGAATTTACCCAAGTGAGTTGAAAATTTATGTCAACGTGGAAAAAAAAAGTTGAACAGAGATATTTATAGCAGCTTGAGTCACAATTGCTAAAACATTGGAAGCAACAAAGAGTTCTTGGTTGGCAAGTAGATAAATTAACTTGTACATCCTGACAATGGAATATTATTCAGTGCTAAAGACAAATGAAATTTCAAGCCATGAAAAGACATGGAGAAGATTTAAATTCATATTGCTAAGTGAAAGAAGTCACTATGAAATGACTATGTACAACATGCTTCAATTATAGGACATACTAGAAAAGGGAAAACTATGGAAACAATAAAAAGATGAGTGGTTGCCTGGGCTTTAGGGTAGGGAGGAATGAAAAGGTAAAGCCCAGAGGAATTTTAGGGCACTGAAACCGTCTCGTATGATAATATATTGGTCAGTGCATGACAAGCAATGATTAAAACACACAGAAATTCAGAGCATAGTGGAACATATTTTGTGCCCATAAAAATCATTATATAAGTTGGGCGATCTCAGAAACAAATACAGACTGTGACAAGAGAATCTAACTGAATTGCACATGTATGAAACAGGGGCACAAAGGGAGGGTAAGGAAAAGTGCTGACACAAGGGACTTTGGAACTGTGTAGAATCTATAAGCGAAAGGCAAATGGAACTGCACATACATATGATATTTCTGTTGACAGAGTCGTCTTCCCTCGGAGTAGGAGTTGATACCACCGCATGTAGGCTAGAATTGAGCAACTAAGTCACTGAATGGCAGTTTGTGAGAGCAAGATTTCTCAGCTGTTGATGTGGAAAGTTACAGAGTTGGAGACACCAGTAAGAATCTATGTTCAATTTAGTATAAATACAGATGATCACACAGAGATGACCATTTATTTCTGTTTGTGATTATATATGTGTGTATATATTGTTTTGTGTGCATGCATATAAATGTATACATATATGTATCCATATATATGTATATATGGATACACATATATATACACACGTAGATATAAAATCATTAGTATACATACATATTTCTTTGCTGTGTTTGCTGAGAAGACCCAGAAGAAATGACACTCAGCATCATGACTGCACCTTGTACTCACATCTTGAATTCCAATAAAAGGACATGGAAATGTATAGATAAATAACTGACATTTAGACTGGGCCAGGAAGTCTTTAAGATGAGAAGACGAGGCTGGAAAATTTTATAGTGCCATAAAACAGGAAATACTCAAATTAAAAACAATGATATCAATAGACGATGACTAAATTAATAAAGGGGGAAGAAGGTAAGTCCCACAGACTAATTTCAAATAAATTATTCATGATTTATATAATAGTAATTTACTTAATTATCCTCCACCCTAAAAGAGGAGTGGCATAACCTCCCACTCCTTCAATGAGAACTGCGCATCGTGGCCTCCTTCCCAAGAGGATAGTATGAAAGAAGGAAAAAGAAGAGTGTCGTGGAAAAGTTCTCACAAATACCCTTTAAGCCAGTTGATGAAAGTCAGCAACAGCAGTGAAAAGTCATGGTACTACCTGAATTCTTTATATAATGTGATGAGAAGGGCACTTTACTATCTGCGGTCTTTCTGCAAAGAACCTATAACCCCTCCTCTACTCATGAAGAAAACATCAGATGAATTCCAACTGATGAGCATGTTACAATATGCCTGACCAGTCCTCAAAAGTGTCCAGATCATCAAAACAAAGTCTGAGAAACTCATGGCCAAAAGGAGCTTCTAGAGACATGGCAACTAAATGTGATATGTACTAGACTGGAGTCCTGGACTGGAAAAAGGACATTATGCTGAAACTAAGGAAATTGGAGTAATCTGTAGATTTCAGTTAATAATAGTATACCAATGACTGTTCATTAATTCTAACAGCTGCACAATGCACGCATGTAAGATGTTAATTGGGGACATTGCTGGGTGCTATTTCACTTATTGTAAGCATTAATATCATGGCAAATGACTGTTGGCCAGAGACTTGAAAGTGAATTTTCTTCAATGATATTACAATTGATTTCTTTCCCACACCAAAGAAGTCAGTTTTAAGCAAATTCATGGTAACATTCCTTATTGCCTCTGAATATGTCTGCTCTTGGGATTTCCCTTTTAATCAGTCGTAACCTATTACTATCTCTTAGATTAAAGAATGAGCAAAATAAAGTCTTTGACATATTTTCATTTTAGATTGGCATGTGAGTCATGGCATTTCACTTAAAATTTTTATCCTTTAAAAATTCTATAATATTCTAAATAACACATTTAATACAATGGAAACAGTGAGTCTGTTTCCAAAAGTCTTTATATGGCAAACTGCAGAGCTTAGAGGTCATTATGTGAGTGATAACAAAAGATCTTTTAAAAAGTTTGAGTCCAAGCAGTGACAGGACATATCTCTGCATTAGGTAAAGCTCAGTGTCAGCTTCAGAGATGACGGTAAAATGATCATCTGGAGGCAGGACAGCCAGTTATGAGATGTCCAGGAGAGATGACAGGGCTGAATTTGTGCAGTTGTGCATAAAAGGCAAGGGATGTTTAGCAGGATTTGATCATTGATAGAACATACAGAATGAAGAAGAGAGAAAAAGTCCAGTGAACATCAGATTTCTGCCTTTGATGAACAGGTAGAATTGATATTAGAAGTGTAGACAGAGCCGAGTACTGGGGTGAGGCAGGTGAGGTGTTCCATTTTGGACAGGCTTCATTTGAGGTGATTTGGACTCCGAGGTGGAGGTGTCAAAAGGCAGCTGTGTATGCTGATCTAAAGCTTGAGAGAGAGGTCAGAGCTACTGTAAACTTTAGGAGATGAGGGATTGAAACCAAAAGAATAAGTGCAATTGTCTACCCTGCAGGAAAATAAGAAGAAAGAGCTAATGTTTCTGGAGTGGTTGCTAGGTGAGAGACAGGGGTCGTGCCCAGTGATCCTTTTTTGCACTGGGTGCCGTTTTGTGTGTGTATGTTCTGGGGATAAGGGAGGTGGGTGAGCTGCCCTTAGAAAACTGAGAGCACAGGCTTAAGCAGCAAATCTGAGCTTAGAGAGAGCATGAATCTAGATTTTGTTCCAGAGGTTCACAATAGCTGTGCCAAGGGCAGACTGAGATGATCGTAGAAGCATGGAACTCAATGAACTTGGGGATGTTCCTTAACCTGGTCATATAGATGACTTTTCTTGGCAGACAGATATATGGCCTGTGGGCTGAACTGGTGTGGTCAAAAAAGTTTTGGAAATGGGCAGGCAGTAGGCTGCAGAGGCTGTAGGGCTGCAGGGCCTGTTAGCAGCTCCAGACACCCAGGCTGGAAAATAAATATCTTATGAATTATCTCATTTAACCCTCTCAATTTCACCAGCCTCGCAGCCCAGCTTGGAATCTCATTTTCTGAGGCCCCCGACATTAGCTGGATCATGTATTTCCCAATATTTCATCTGCCACCGGGACTTTGCACATGCCACCATCTTTCCTGTCTGGAAGGATCTTCCTCTTTTTATCTAGTTAATTTCATCTTTGCTTGCATATCACTTGTTCAAGGAAGCCTTTTCTGTTCTTTCTGAACAGTTCAACTCTCCCCATAATAGACTCAGAATTATGAGCTCTTGTGCTTAGAAACAACTACAATTTATTTGTATTTTTATTAGTGTATTAGTGTTTGTATTCCAAGTTGCTAGCTTCGTGGGCACAAAAACAATATTATTTTTGCTCATCATTGTATCTCTGACATGAACTAAACCAATATTTATTGAGGACCTATAATGTGCCAGATACTGTTGGAGGGTTAGAGAGATGCTGGGATAAACTAAGTTAGACAAGGTCCCCGTCTCCACTAAGTGTGCTTTTTAGCACACATCAGTTTACAAATGTCAGTTTAATGAAATTATTTAATGTTTACTGTGTGCTATGCACTTGCTAAATATCTTATGAATTACCTCATTTAACCCTCTCAACTTCTTCTTTTAAACTTTTTAATTTTCTCTTCTTTTAAATCATAGGATAGAAGCTTACCATTTCTCAAGCTCTTCATTTCACAGCATATATTATTAGGAACATGCTGGGACCTTTCATGGTTTCTTTGTTTATTGATTTCCTTTTCCCTCCCATTCCCCATTCCTAGAATGCACCATTCCAGTTCTGCAAGAATTGTAATGTATCTTCATTTAAATGTGGTTTTGAAAATAAAGTGTATTATTTTGATGCATTTTTATGATGCTTGGTAAGTTTTTAATATATGCAAATGTTTTTGTGCTATATATTTCTCATTGTTTTTGGAATTGCTCTGTTCTTAAGTTTAACTCACATTGTTATGTCTGCATCTGATTTACCACTCCTAGTTTGTGCGGTTCTCCATAAAATGCAATGAATACATTATACTTTTCCAGTTTCCTGGAGATGAACGACCACATTTCCATCAACATAACAGGCATGTAATATGTGTAATGAATATACCTATAGATGATGTCATGTACCTGAAAAGGCAAAACAATACACTGAACAAGTATTTGAACAAAGTTTCATGCACTTACAACTCATCACTGTGTAATACTGTCTCGAACTGTTATGAATACAAAAAATCAGGCAAATCTTACATATTAATCAAGAAAATATAAACACAAGTATTGTGGAACGTAAAATGCTAACAATCAGACATGCTTAATAGATATAGAATTAGGATGTTTTAACTGTGCCAAAGACTAAAGCAGAAAGAGGAGGTAATATTAGTCAAGAAGACTTGACTCTCTATCCTTACTGCTCAAGTAGGGAGTCCAGAATTTCTTTAATTCCAGGGGAAGCCTGTGCAGCAGTTCTAGGGCTGGTGGGCACAAAGGTTTATATCAGCTTTCAGGGCATAGTCTCTGGCCAAAACCAGGCAGGTTCCTGGCATGCTGGGTATGCAGCACTGCAGTGGATTTTCATGCAGAGAATGGAACATGAGGACATCTAAGACTCCCTACAATGGCAATGTGTCTTTGTTTGGCTTTTGAATTTATGTTGACTTCGACATTCAACATTGAGTAGAGAGATTGAAGACACAGCTACTGCTGTCACAGAGGACAGGGTCTAGTTAGGAGACAGGCACTAACAAACAGGTAATATGACAAGATCTTTGCCTTAACCCAGACACATGCAGACCTTGGCTGAAATACAGAAAAGGGATTGCTATGTCAGGCTATGAAAACAGAGAGGACGTCCTAGTGAGGGTGGCTCGTGGAAGGAGAGGTAGCAGGTAAGTGTGTGGACAAGGAGAAAGGCATCACATGTGTCTGTAACTGTGTGTACAAAAGTATACAGGTGAAGGAATAAGTGGTTTTGCTTTACTGAAAAATCAAACAATATTAATGTTCTTTTATAACAGCATTTTTTTTTGAGAGGAGGAAGAAGCACTTTACATATTTTATTCAGGTGCTCATCATTGGTCATTTCCCTGACCCTGAGTCTTGAAACCCAGGACCCTGGTTACAACAGAATTTTAGAAATCAAATACCTACAAGTAAATCTAATGAAAGATGTGCAAGAGTTTTGCTCTGAAGAATACAAGCATTGTTGAAAGGAATGAGAGAAGATATAAATAAGTAGACAGATAGAACATATTCATGGAATAGAAGGCTCAATATCATAAGATGTTTATTTGTTCTAAATTGATGTAGAATTCCAATGAAATGACTAGCAGACTTTTAAGGGAAGAAATTGAAAAGCTAATTTAAAAATTTTAATGGAAATTCAGAGGCTCTTTAAGTGCCAAAACTATCTTGACAGATAAGAATGTTGACAAATATACACCACAGGATTTCAAGACTTGCTATAAAGTGTAATCACCAAAGCAGTATGGTTTTTGTGAGGATCAATGCATAGGTCACTAGTACCAAAGGGAGAGTCCAGAAATAGATCCATTCTCTTCCAATCAACTTAATTTTAACAATGCAATTTAACAGTGAAAGAAAAATAGTTTCAACAAATAGTGCTGGAAATACTAGATATCCTTGTGGAGAAGGCCTCTGTCTCACTATCCACTTAAAACAGAATTTGAGATGAATCAAAAGTCTAGATTAAAAAAATCCATAAATCTTCTGGAAGAAAATACAATCTTTTGTTATAGATATTTGAGATAGGATACAGGGGGACTAACCATCAAAGAAAAATAACTAATAAGTTGGACTTCAGCATAATTAAAAATTTCTATTCAAAGACACTATTAATAAAAGGAACACACAAGTGACTAGCAGGGGAAAACTACCTGCAGAACATTTATATAACAGACTATGGCATTCAGAATGTCTTATTAATTCAGTAATTCACAGGAACATAACCTAATTTTTAAAGCGGACAAAAGATTTGAACAGAAACTTCTACAAAAGGGTATATGCAAAGTGACCAATAAGCTAGGAAAAGATGCTCTCATCACTTGTCAGAAAAATGCAATTAAAACTATAACAAGACATGATCACACACTCGATAGAATGTTAAAATGAAAGAAAAGGACAACAGTGACAATATCAAATGTCAGTGAGGATGTGAGCAATTGGACTTTCATACATGATGATGTAAGAGTCAAAAGCCACAACTGTATCTTCTCATAAAGTTAACCAGACAACTAGCTTGTGACCCAGAAATTCTCCTAGGTATTAGCCCCAAACAAAACACTTGATCACAGAAAGACTAACACAAAATATTCTTAAGAACCTTATTGATGATCCTTTCAAATTAAACACAGCTAAAATGTCCATTAACAGAAAAGCAGATTTTAAATTGTGGCATATTCACACAATGGAATGCATTTTAAAAATTCTCTGTGATTCAATGTAGGAAGTTCCAGAACAGGCAAAACTAATCTGTGACTGTAGATGTAAGAAAATGGTTGCCTGTGGGTTGGGAGAAGGCAGAGTGACTGGAAAGGTCGATGAGAGAATGTTTTAGAGGAACAGAAATATTCTCTGTCTTGCCCAGCCTCTAAAATTGTCAAAACTCACTGATCACTTAAGATATTTTTAGTTTATTGTATGTTAATGACTTCAAAAAGATGGACAAGGGGAGAGAGGCAGGCTCATGGTCAGGTCAGAGGATCTTGAGTAGAGTTGATTCTTGAAAAACACAGGTTTGAACTGTGAGGACCTACGGATACTCAGATACATTTGTCTCTGAAAATTTCATATTCACAAACCCAGCCCATCTCAGATGTTGGTTGGTTGAATTCAAGGGTACTTACCTCCTGTAGCTGGAGAATCACTGTTAGACTAAGTTATGCTCAGATGTTCCAGTGCAAGGGGGTTGGGGCCCCTAACTGAGAGTTGTTCAGGGGTCCCCTGTGACAGCTTCTGCCTGGAGCATTTGTTCTGTGCAGGAAAGGGGCAGGATGGAGATCCTTCCCATAACCCCATCCACAACGACTAAGCTGACTATGACCCCCATCTACAGGCAGAGAGGAAGCCTGAGTGATATTACGCAGGTGAGTAGCATTAGAAAGGTGCCTTGATGACAGATGAGATTTAGGATATGGGGCATCTGCTGTGACCAGGAGGTTGTTGTAGAAGATGATGTGGAGATTTTGGCTGGCTCCAGTGGCACACGCAGGGTTATTTTTAACCTCCCCAACCAGAGAAAATAGCAGTTCTCTGGTTGCTAGGGAAATTGTGTTCTTCGCAGCTACATACTGGTTCCTAATTTTATAAGTCTTAGGGAAAAGAAAAGTCTTGGGGAAAAGCTAATAAACTTTGCAAGCCAGTGCTGGGGTACCATTCTAGGAGGGTTCACCTGCTGAAAGAGCCTTTTTCTCTTTTTTTCTGGTGGTTGTTTTAATACTCAGGGGTGACCGTCACCATAGCAACAACACTGCTCAGCAAAGCTGGGTGGATAGGAGGCATCCTGGGGCTTGTGTGATGGAGGCCAGGACAGGAAGCCTCTTCAGAGCTTCAGGCTGGTGTGGGAGCAAACAGATGCGCTGAACCTCTAGTCACCTAAGTAGCAGCACACGGGGTGGAGAAGGTGTGGGCTGAGGGCAGTCTGACAGAAACACAGTATCTGCCAGCCCGTATGACCCCAAATCACGGTCATGGTTACCACTGAACAAAATCCTGCGTCCCCTTGGCATTAGGTGAAAGCTTACTGCAGTTTCTTGGGCATAGTAAACTGACAGCGCAAGCTTGTCAGATGAAAGACACATCACAGTAGCAGTAAAAGGAGACTCCCAAATCACCCTCTGACTTTGGAGCCAGACACTTAGTGAAGCAGCAAGGTACTTTTCAAAGTGTCCTCCCCATCTTCTCCACCAGCGCCCATCTCCCTTTAAGAGTACGGACAATGGACCTAAATCTTTTGTAACATGCATGTCAGACACGTTAGGGTGTGTCCTGGTGGCCTGGTAGTCTAGTGCACCCTGGGCACAGTCCACACACATTCTCAAGGTCCCGGGTTCAAGACCCAGGGCCAGAAGAACAACCAATATGACCAACTCAACAAAAAAAAGCAAAGTGCTTTTTCCTCCTCTCTCTTCCTGCCTGCCTACTCATGTTCATTCCTACCTGTATCTTTCCTTTAAAAAAAACCAACCCCACAGTTAAGACACTTTCCTCCATAGAAAACACGTAGGGCCATCCCTGATAGCACAGGGATGGGTCTCAGTATCTTTGACTTTCCAATCCCAAATATAGTGCTCTTTCCACTTCACTTTAGCAGCTTGTCAGTGTTTTCCACAGGCAATTCTGTGAGGTGATGAAAGGGCTTCCTTTGGATTTGACTTTGAACCTGCTTGTATAAATGGGAGTGGGTGGAAGCCACCGTCTCCCTCTCCTCTAGTCCAAGGCTAGTTCCACCTTCCCCCACTGCAGATCAAAAGAGAGCCTTCAGATAATTCCAGACCTGCAGATGTCACCATCTTTCCCTTGCCATGTCGCACATGATGGATGAAGTCTACACGCTTGGCGAGATTCAATGGATGCACCTAGACTTTGCTGGAGCAGCAAAAAGAACTGCACTGGAAAATAAGGCTCCAAACTGCTCTATAGTCACTAACACTGCCCTGGACATCTCAGAGGAGGATGGTCAGCTCGGCATAGCTGGGGGCCATAGAGTGGACTCTACCATTCCTCCCTGTCTCTCCCACTCACAACGTATTTTGAATGCAGACAAGTAAGTTGTGAATTTATCTGACAGTAATCTCAAACCAACTCTAATTCATTTTGCAACATTAAATCAGTCATAAATCTTAATGACTGATAATCACTGAACCCTCAGCAGCTCCGACCGCCTACTGAAATCCATTTGTCTTTTGAGCCACCTTAGTTTGCTACTCTCTTCTTGATTCCTTGCCAAATTTTCATAGTTCAAAGATGTAGAGGACAGGTACCCAATTTACCTTGATTTGTGTGGCACTGATTTTCTAGGAGAAAGAGGTTTGTGCCCAACCCCTTCCCGCAGAATACTGATGATTGGTGCCCGTCTCAGCAACTGCATCAGAAGAATCTGGACACATGGACATTAATTTCCAAGTATTTCCCCCAACATAGCTTAGAGAGTACAAGGGAGAGGGGAGAGATAAATCCTTTCAACACATCCACCACTCACTGCTTAGAGAATCCTCCCAAGTGCCATCAACACATTGAAGGACATGCCAGTTGCTTCATAGAACAGTGGATCAGTAATTTTCTAAGAAGGCTAGAAAAAAGAAAGTTACTCTCAGGGGAGCAGAATCAGAACTTTTTAGAAGGAAAGTGGAGGTGGGGCTTTATATTTCATTAGAGATCACACTCGTCCCTACCACCCCATAATGCTGAGATTCATTGCTCTAGGGACAAGCAGGGGACATTCTGGGGGATACTTTCTTTGTTCTTTTCTTTTCTTGTTTTACTGTATGCTTTTGTGGAAAATGTACAATCCAGGATTACGTGGAGAATGTCAGTCATGAGAGCTGTTCTCCAAAGAAGTTCAAGATTGTTAGACATCCAGGAGGAGGTGGAAAGAATACCAACATGACATGTGTTACTCGTGACCTTGCAGAGATGATCTCAGCAGTATGCACCCGAATAGAGTATGAAAATCATCAGCATCAGGATCAGCTCCCTCATCACAAGCCTCACCCTCTGTCTGTGGGGAAATGTTGCAACGGCCCCCAAATGTGAGTGAAGGTCCCTGGAAGAGGGCCCAACCATGAACGGAATGAGACTTGAGTGATGTATTCAGGGCAGTTTCCTTCAAGGCCCAAGTAGAAAACGAGCCATGATTTGTCCTTTTGTGTTTTGTTTTCTTTTTCTCCTCTTTTAGGGTGAAAATATCCTGGGTACCTTCCTCCCTGGAGAGAAAGGGAAGGAGTTTGAAAACTGACCAGAGTGAAACTTAGGGGACCCACCAAATGGGAGCTCCTCGGGCTCGCATGGGTCCGATGAGGCAGACACATCTAGCTACATTCAGTGGGGAGGAGACCTGATGATGGAGCCAGGCAAAGGAATAAATTAAATAAAATAATAAGGTGAGTAGTTATCCAAGTGTAATGGGCTTACAACCATGGGTATTAATGAGGCTTTTACTTTAAACAGATATGCTTAATCAAGTGACACTGATTCGTACTGTGAGCAGGAGGCGTTATGGTGATTATGTGGGGATGGTGCCAAAGGGGTGTTTGACTGTGTTATCTCATGCAAACAGAAGCGGCCAGTGGAGGGCACGCGCTCTGAGGCGCCAGGGATGTTGGGAGATGCCGGGGAAGCACACAGCCCCGATTTCCAAACTTCTCCACTAAGCCATCAGGGTGTGCCAGAATCTTGGACTTTTAAAGTCCAAATAATCTTTAAAGATTATCCTTTCCAACCTCTTCATTTTACAGATGGGACCTGCAGTCTGAAATGGTAAGGACCCCGCATGTGTTTGGAGGATTAAAGTAGTATGTATAGTAGAGTTCCCCATACAGCAGGGCACGGTCACTGACATCCGAGTTTCCTGCTCCTCTCTGTCCCCATGACAAGGATGGTGCCGATCAGCTCGCCTGGCATCCTGGTCCACGTCTCCCTCCAAGGGGGCTTCTGATAGTTGATTAAAAATGACTGTAAAACCCTTGAGTTTCCCCTGCTCTCTCTCTCACACACACACACACACACACACACACACGCACGCGCACACACACACCATGGAGGGCTGGGTTTCTGTCCCCTTGAACTGAATGAGCCCATTACTCTTTCAACCTACAGCTTAAAAGGAGTGGCCTGATCATGAAGCCTGAAAGCAGTGGCTTGATCATAAAAGGAGATGCTGTTCCACTTCATTCACTGGAAACTCACTTTTGGAGACCCAAGGCTGCCATGCTGTGGGAAGCCATTCCAGAGTCCATGTCTAGGCGTCCTGTCCACAGCCCCTGCTGGGCCAGTTCTCCTGTGGGCGCCTCCTGTCGGCGCAGCCTAGATATCAAATACGGGGGAGGCTTCCCTGTGGGAAACCTTCAGTAAGAGAAGATTTCTATGGACATTTCCAGTTCGGCCACTGGAGTCTCCCTAACTGGAGATGCTGGGGAGCAGAGACAAGCCATCTCCTCTGCATCCTGTTGACATTCCTGGCTCAGAGCCTCAGCAGCATTAAGAACTGGTGCTTGGGGCCCACCCTTGTGGTTCCTCCCTCCCTCCCTCCTTCCCTCCCTCCCTCACTCCCTCCCTCCCTCCTTCCTTCCTTCCTTCCTTCTTCTCTTTTAAAAAAATAAACAGCTGTGCCCCAGTGACCTAGTGGTTCAGCACACCAGGTGTATTCCATGTGCATCCCAAGCTCCCCTGTTCAAGATGGAAAAGGAGGGGGCTGAAGAACAACACAACCAAGATGAACAACTAAATACTAATTGAATGAGCTTCTCCCTCCTCTCGCTGCCCACCTACTCGCCTTCATTCCTGCCTGCATCTTTCCTTCAAAAAGACAAAAACCCGTGTTCAACACCTTTGAGTTGAGGGATGGTCTGCTAAGCAGCCAAAGTGTCTGAGGCTACCGCCCGGGCAGCAGTAGCGCAGCTGAACTCAGCATTTTGGAGGTGGAGAGGATTTCAGCCACACTTTGAAGAATCACAGATAACTGCCATGTTCAAAGAAGTACACAGGCAAGAGGAGAAGGGAGAAGTTACTTTTCAGGCCTTGCCTGAAGTGCTCTGTTTTATAAATACCTCCTTTGATCATTTGAATGGTCTTTTAAACAGGGAGCCTTTACAGAAGACAACCCAACTCTTAGGAAGTCTAAGTCCACCTTCCCAAGGTTGCACAGGAGCCAGTGCACAGTCGAGGCTGTACCAGCTCTGGCAGCTGCCATGTTCAGGCTTTTCCACCCTCCAACCTGCCTGCCAGCTCGCAGGGCTCTGTACTTCTCTGGCTTGTATTTATATGCGAGGACTTGGAAACAGTCCAAAAGTTCAAGAGCATGTTACGGTAAACCACTTCTTTTAAGAAAGCAGATTAAGTTGCAAAAGATAAAGCTGAAGACTTTGCAGATGCAAAACATAAATAAATAAATATGAAGAGTGTTTTTGAAAAACAAGAGACAGAATTGGATGTAGTCCTACACGTGTAGGGAGAGGGAACCATAAACAATTTCTTTCATGTGAAGGGTCATATCTGGTAGGTGCTATGATCTGAAGAGTGGCCCCCAAGCCCCAGATACCTCAGAATGTCACTGCACTTTGAGACAGGGTCGTTAAAGAGATGATTAAGTTAAAGTAGAGTCTTTAGAGTGGGCCCTAGACCAATGTAACTGTGTGACTGGTGTCCTTTCAAGAAGCGAGTAGGACACAAACACACAAAGAGGGAAGAACAAGGAAAGACAGAAATGGCCATCTCGCTATCAAGGAGGAAAACCTCAGGAAGAACCAACAGTCAGGCTCCTCGCTGAGTAAGAAGAGAAAGATGAGCAAGTAGACAGCAGAGGTTCATTAGGGCACCTGAATACAGGAAGACTGAGGCCAAAATGGTGTCAGCACCAAGCAAGGGGTATTGCTGTTTTTCATATGCAGTGGTGTCTGGGATCAGGAGCCAGGATGTTTCACACAGCTTGCTGGTGCCGATGTGGTTAAACGACTTGTTTCCATATGCCCTGCAGGTGCAATACAGAAAAGTCAGGAAACAACCTGCGATAAATTCTGACATTATCTTTGGTCGTTGTGATCAATAGAAATATTCCATGTACTCTGTAAGGTGAAAAGGCCAGGAGCATGAGTTCCTGTCAACACATTACATTATGAGCCTTAGACCAGCTTCCACTGGCAGCCTCCAGAACTGCGAGACAATACAATTCTGTTGTGAAACGACATCACCTGTGACTTTGTTATGGCAACCCTAGCACTCCAATGCAGCTATTATGGAGCTGGTTAAATCGTTTGCATTTAGATAGAACCAGAAATCACTAAAGCCCTCACCATGAGTGAAAGGTATTCTTTCCTAACCTTTCTGCATGAGAATGTTATTGCTTATGAATGTGCTCACGCAGTCCAGGAGCTACAGGGGGTTAAATCTAGCGGGGTTTGAAAAATAATACAAGGAAGCCTACTTGCTATCACAAGTACTTTTTTATTTCTTCTTTTGAAATGCTACAGAGCATATGTGTGAAATTTTATCTCTATTTAGGGTGTTGCAGCTTCCAAAGGCTCAGCTGCTCTCCTTAAGCTGGTGGGGAAGCAGAGGGCGAGGAGACTCACCCAGCCCTGGCTGCTGCTAGTTCTCTCTTCCAGTCACCTTCCCCACATGACCTCAGGCAAACCAACAAAATCTCCACTGATGGCTTCCCTTCTCTTAGGGAGAACGTGAATTTTGGATTGATTTTAACCCTCTCAGTCAACCCGGCCTTAAACCCTCTAGGCACCGTGGTTTCTGTGCAGTCAGAGATGTGGAGGGGAGCAAACTTGAGCCCATGAGAGGAGAGAACATGTATTAATGCCAAAGTATCTTCAGGCCCACCTGCCTAGCAAAACGGTTTCAAGTTGTAAAGGAATTGCTGCTGAAATGAGCTGTTCACAATCTCTCCCTAAAATGGACTTCAAACAATTCTGGGAAGAAAAAGGCAAATGGAGTGATCATAGACCTGGCTCTTATGGGCCACTTCCCTTCAGGGCTCAGGAGACATGGTCTGCCCCAGTGATACATCTTCTATCCCAGGGGTCACTGTGGGGGGGTCTACCTCCCCAGCTCACTGTGACCTCCAGGGAAGAAGGCCATGGTGTGTTCACTTGGGTATCCTCAGCTTGATGCTGAGCCATATTCAATGAGTGAATGGGTGAGTACATATGTGAACAAATGATTCAGTCATTCTACTTAGCAAGCTCTTACCCAGAATAACAATGCACTTACTCTAAGGATACCCGTGTGGAGAGAAACTAGACTTACTCTCTCACCTAACTTAATTGCTAAGCTTGGATTTGTTTTGTGTATTGACTGAGTAATTTTCCCCAAAAGCCTGTGTTTCAGTGATGAACACTTGGCAGATGGTTCCCCTGCTGCCTGAGTCATATTCCCATTCCCCAGCCCCCATTTCTCCTACTTACCCTTTCAACAGGGTCACACCTCTATCTCCTGATAGCATGTCCCCAGATTGTGTTTAGTCCACTCTGTGGGCAGGGGGCCTAGGGACAGAGTCAGACCAGAGTCGGAGGAACAACGTAAAAAAGAAACCAGAGAGCTTTGTAATAAAGCCATGAATGGGCTTGTTTTTCATTTCAATACTCTATAATGCCTGTTTTAATTATTCTGATAATGAATGCTCAATGGAGAATGCCAGCTACATTAATTCTCTGGCCCTCAATTTCCTCATTCATAGCATGAGAATAAAGCACCAGTTTTATATTAGTTTTGTGGTGATAATTTAATAAGAGAATGTACTTGGAAGTACTTTGCAAACTATATAAATCATTACTAAACTATATATATAGTAATTATCATAAAAAACTCACTATTTTTTTGATTTTAAGAAAAAGTTAGGGTGTGTATGAGAAAAGAACACCTTCACATTATAAATTCACTGATTTTAAACACTAATTGAAACCTTTTTCTTTATTTTTGGCCCAGCTCATCTGGAAAACTTAACTTTTATGGTTGTATTATCTACCATTGCTTTATGTGGTTGCACAGTTGTTTTCTAGTTCTTTCCCGTGAATGAAATGAGAGAGTTTATAGGCGAGTCTGCAAATTATAAAGGGCTGTACACATGAAGGCAGTCTTACCTAGGAACCTAGGAGAAGCTGCTTCACTGCAGCATGGTCTTAACTCAGGGCTGGCCCAGGGTGATTGAAGACACAAGGTGGATATGAATTCCTTTGACAAGAAAAGGGAAGAGCAGCCCTCCAACTATCAGTTGCCAGGTAATCCATATTACTAGAATCTGCTTGATGCAGTGTATTTCTGTGAATGATACTGACTCATTGGTGACCTGACAAGTTGAGTCCTCAGTCCTGCTGCTAACTTGAAGGTCTTGAGACTTGTGTGGGAACCAACTCCCTTCATGGGATCTCACCATTTGACATTGCTGGGGGCTGTTCACCAGGCCATGGAGCAGATGGTGGACCTGCAAGGAAACATGAATGGACTCAATAGAGGGGCTGGATAGGGATTTGAAACTGAAATGGAAGATCTAGACTAGCAAACCTAAAAAAGTCAAGTGCAGAGGTAGGAAGTATGTGCATGTGTGTGCGTGTGCGCGTGTGTGTGCGTGTGTGTGAGTGTGTAAATGTTGCCTCATCATTCCAGGCAAAAACTGAGGCAAAAGCACAATCTACCCAAGTTGAAAAGGGACTTTGACCTCACATGGAAGCCGAAAGGATGGAATTCAATTCTAGGAAGAGACCACATATGCTGGGTGATGACTGACACCAAGGATAGTGGCTGCAAAGCTGCAGCCAGTCTGAGCTCACTGCTTTAGCAGATCCAGCCAAGGCGATGGGGACTACAAATACAAACCCTTTTTAAAATTCTTGGTAAGATTCCAAGCTCATGCTAAGGCATATTTTGTATAGGTTTCATCGTTTTGTGTGCAAGTGAATTAATCAGTGGCTGCAACAGTGTTTTAATTATTTAACTAGGACCGAATATAATTTATGGAATTTTATTGTTAGAAATACCCTAAACATTACATCATCCAAGCCTGTCTCTTTTTTACGCACAATTTTTTTAAATATTCTTTTCTTGGTTTATTTTTTATTAAATGAGTAAACCAGCCATCCTTTCCCATTCCCTGACACCCTCTTCCTGCCAAGCCTTGTCAGGCTCCCCAGCTTTTCAGGTGACCTTGGTTCAAGCACCTTATCCATGTAAGAAAACAAGCATGGAGCCAACAAGCCAAGAGCTAGAGGGAGTCAGTCCCAGACGCCACCGTGCGGCTCAGGGACACTGGCTGCAGCCAGGCAGAGAAAAGGATTGAGTCCGTGCTGACCACACCAGATGGGCTGTTCCGCTGATGCTGTCAGGCATGAAGAAATTCAGACGCAGTTTAATACACAAGGAGTGAATGCTTGCTATTTATCCAGGTGAAAAGAGAGCAATAATTGTTTCATATTATGAAAGTAATTCCTAAAAATAGTACATCTTGAGACAAAAGGCATAAAGACGGTGTAAATTGTAATCACACCCCCAAAACTGATGACTTATTTAACAGATATATTTGGTATATTCTTCAAGATATTGTCCTATTTTTCTAAATAGAAGATTTGGAGCAAGACTATCACTGCAAGTGGGACTCTAGACACGTTCGCAAAGTGCATGCTCCTGGCCACAGGCGCCAGTATTGGCCTGAAATGCACCCAAGCTAAAGACGGTGCCGTGGAAGAGCATCCATCAAGGAGATGGGCCGGCCCTGGTCAAATGTTGGCCACATGGGTCAAGATTTTGAAAAACTTCACTTGTACTTCTGCGAAAATGAAGAGGATTTCACAGGCTGGTCGCAAAATTGAATGAGACAGTGCTTGAGAATTCTTAATAGGGTTCCTAGCAGTAAGTGATCAAGAGAAATGAGAGCTGTCTTTGGTTAATTTGAAAGAGGTGGAAAATACCCAGTATTGACAAGGACACGGAATGTGAGATTCTCAAACACTGCTGAAGAGTGCCCCTTGGCACAGGTACCTGGGGACAGTATGGTAACATCCTTATGACCCAGACATTCCATTTCTCAGTGCAGACCTTTGCTCCTGCCTGTTCTCCTGCCTTCCTCTCCCTTCCCCTCTCCTGGCTGGCTCAATGAACGGAGCAGGATTCTCAAACTGTGCTAAAAGCCATATCATTCTAAATAAGCCTAATTTCCTTCTTAAAAAATTTTCTTTGCTGATATTTGTTTGGGATCATAGTACTTGATAAAGTTCTTTGGGCAATTTCAGGAGATTTCAGCTTATTGAAGCAAGAGTAGGGATTGCCCCATGACAGGATAACAATAGAACTCAAAGAAAGAGAAAGAGTGACTTGGGAAGTCAAAGGGAAAACGTTGGAGATATTTTCTTATATGAACTATTTAAAGCTCAAGAATAACATCAAAGTCCTTGAAGAAAGAAACTGTATGTGTGCCTGAGTGTGGTATGGATTGCATTGTGTCCCCTAAAAGTGCATGTGTTGACTAACCTAACTCATGATACCTTAGAATGTGACTTGGATGGATCTAGCAATAAAAAATCTTTGCAGAGCTAATAAAGCCAAAATGAGGCCATTAGGGTGGGCCCTAATCCATCTATGAAGTCCTTATAAGAAGAGGAAATTAAGATACAGAAACTCACAGAAGCCACATGAAGACAGAGGAAGGTGGCCATTGACAAGCTTCAGAAAGAGGCTCAGGGGAAGCCAGGTGTGCTGACACCTTGATCTTGGATTTGTTGCCTCCAGAACTGTGAGGAAATACATGCCTGTTGATGAAGCCACTCAGTCTGGGGTACTTTGCTATGGCAGTGCCAGCAAAGTACTGCAGTGTGTATGACTGGGTGTGATGGTGTGTGTATTTATGTTTACTCTTCATTTTTTTAAGAGAGGAAGGAAGGAACCTGGGAAGACGTATTTTTAAGGAAGAAAGGAAGGGGAAGAGGAGACACTTGAATTTACTTATATTTATTTTGGTCGTTGCTTCTGGCCCTGGGTCCTTTGACTTTATGTGGTTCATGCCCCATTCGCCAACTTATCGCCTGAGCCACCAGGGTGTTGTGCGGAATCTTTCTTTACAGGAGCTGAGCCATGCTTTGCAGGAACTGGCAGGCCAGTGGAACTACAGTGCTGGGAGCAAGAATAGGTAGGGTGTCCACACTCCTGCATTTCCAAGCCCGCCTCTGTCGCCATGAGCTCACCCCTCCTCCTTGCTCTGTGGGCTCCCTGCTGCCTGCACTCGCTGACTGAGCTGTGCCAAGCAAAGTGGCAGGTCTGAACAGATGTGAGGCTAGCAGCCTCCCTGGGGGGCATTTGAAATGGCAGGAAAACACTTTTCCCCGGCTGCTTAGGTGGGGGTGGGGTGATTTTTTAAAAAAGCTTGGTAGAAACAAAGGATGCCTCAAGCAATATAACTCATTTCAAAAAAAAAAAAAAAAGGAAATAAAACAATGCCTTTTCTTAAGCATTAAAATCCTTTGGAGGAATTCAGTCAACTAATATTTGAATCCTAGTTTGGAGTACCTTTAAGAATAGTCAGTGAGTAGAAACACAAAGAGAGAATTCACATTAAATGGTCAACATTAAGGAGCTTGATTCATAAGGAATAAGAAGCCAGAAGCAAGAGACCAGCTTATCTTTCTTTTTTCTGATGTCTCAGTTCTTATTGTGATAAATCATCTCAGGTACTTGAGCATGAATTTGTGACTCTCAGGGGATTCTGTGAAATAGTCCAGCCTCCCAGCTGGCAGCTGTCCCCAGGTCACTCCATCAGCATGCTTTCTGAAAAGCCAGCAGTGGCTGCTGCAAAAAGACCCCTCACCTAGGACTCAGGGACTGGGGGCTGGAGAGCACTAAATCACAGCCCGTGTTTGCTCCCCTAAAGTCAAGTTTGGGTGAGTAAGAACTCCTGCAAAGTTAAGAATCAGTCTCTGACTGATTCTACATCAGGAACCTCTACTCCAACATGTCAGGGTAACTTACTCCACAGGCAGTACACAAGAAAATGTTCCAACCATCTCTTGAGTGCATTTCCTAAGAATTCAAGGATAAGAAACTTATTTTCAAAGTAGCACAAGTTCTGATTCAGTCTAAAACACTGGAAGCACCAAATGGTGTTGAGAATGTAGAGCCACAAGAATTCTGTAAAACTGAGCATAACACTACACTGTGATTCAACATTCATGCTCCTGGTTATTTATCCAACTGAGTGAAACTTAGGTCCACACAGAAACTTGCACACAGATGTTCATGGCAGTTTTCTCCATGGTTCTCCAAACTTGGGAGTAAACACAATGCCCTTCAGTAGGTGAATGCATTAATAAACTGTGCCACATCCAGACAAAGGAACACTATTCAGCACTAAGAGAAATGAGCTATCAAGCAATGGAAAGACAGAGGAAACATGAATGCACATTATGGTATGATTCCAACTCTGTGACATTCTGGAAAAGATAAAACTATGGAGACAGAAAAAAGATCAGTGGTTGCCAAAGGTTGTGGGGAGGAGGGGAGGAATGAGAGAATACAGATTTTTAGGGTGGTGAAACTATTCTGCAAAACACAATAATGAGGATTAAATGATGTTATATATTATAAAACCCATAGACTGTCCAATACCAATAATGAATCCTAAAGCAAGCTGTAAACTTTGGGCAATGACAATGTGTTAATATAGGTTTACTAAGTGCAACCAATGTGCCTCTTTAGTGAGGGATGTTGATGATGGGGGAGGCTGTGGGTAGGTTTGGATAGGCTGTATGTTGGAACTATCAGTGCTTTCTGTTCAGTTTTACTGGGAAGCCAATACCTCTCTAAAAATACTGTGTAGATAGATAAATAGTAAGGGGAGGTGACAGGGAGAACCATAGGTATAGAAAGAAACGGTAGCTTACTTTTGGTTGGGTTGGGGAATAAGCAAAGCAGTTGTGAACTGGAGGTTCATGGTGAGGGAGGTCCGAGAGGACCCGACAGCTGGCATGGGCAGGGTTCGTTCAGGTAGCTGACATCGTCAGATTGGAGTCCCTGACAGTACAGAGGGTATCAGTGCAATTTGATAAGATCACAAAGGGAGAATATTAGGAAACATTCCTATGAGAATGAACCCCCTAGGAAACACCCTGGGGACCTCATGAAGGAGGTCAAAGATCCTGTGTGAATGAAGGAGCACTGAAGACCCTGGAATGCTCAAGCTCCCAAAATAAATGGGACTCTGTTCTGAAGTTACAGAATGCTGGAGTCTAACATGTGGTTACATTTTCATCAGGAGAAGGAAAAGAGACACATGGAGGGAAGAAGAGGAGAGTAGAGGAAGGAAAACATGAGAGGCATTGGATCTTTGGAGAGAAATACAGTGGGAAGCAGAAAAGAGAGATACAGAAAAAAGAAAGAAAAAGATAATAAGGGAAATGTATTTTGAGTTTATAGTCCTATTTTCAGTAGTTCTGAATATAATAATAGATCTCACTAGTAGGGAGATTCAATTTTCAAAGTAAGCCTTTAAAATAAAAGAGAAAGCTATTACTGCATTTCAACAAATGTAGGCTGCTAATCATTGAAAATGCACATTATTTCGCCAATTAAATTATGATACTGTCTGCTTATCTATTGCTTCAAAATAAACTATCTCCAAACTTCATTGCTTAATACAGTTACCATTTGACTCTGTAGGAAGACCAGACTCACCTGGGCGCGTCTCTGTTGGGTCTCTCGTGGTGCTGTCAGATGTCAGCTGGGGTAATGGGCATCTGAAGTCTTGATAAGTTGGACATCCAACATGGCACCTTCACATGCCTGGAAGCTGTGCAGCTTTTGGCAGGGAGCTCAGCTGGGGTTGTTGACTGGAGCACTGCATATGGCCTCCACGTGCAACTTAAACTTCCTCCCAGCATGATGGCTGTGTTTGTAAGGTCATCCTAAGAGTGACCAACTGCAAAAATCCAGGAAGAAGCTGTGGTTTTCTTACAATGTCGCCTCAGGTGCCTCAACAACTTCTGCTGCCTTCTCTTGGTGAAGCACTTGGTCAAGGGGAAGGGAAGTAGTTTCCCCAACTGATATGAGGAGTAGCCTCTGTACACAGGGCGGAAGGACTTGACCCTCTCTCACTACCACGGTCACCACCTTAAAGCCTAACCTGTGGGATACACACATGACCACACCAGCTTGCATTGCTTTGTGCTACCTTTCATCTACTTGAAAGGATTTGGTAAAGCCTCTCACTTTCCACTGGATTGCTTACTGTGTGAAAGGAAGACTTTTACAAAATCTCAGCACCGTGTTTCTTAGACCTATAAAGCACTTGGTTGCTGCTTTGCAAGAAAGTACAGAATTGTGAACATTCTTGCAGCCGTGTGACTGCTGCACAGTACCGATTTGGATTCCCGGGATCAGTCAGGATTCAAGCGGGGAAGCAGCACCACAAAGTAGCATGAAACAAGATCTTTCACAATTCCAACAGCAGTCACGTTCCAGAAAGAGGAGCTGGACAATCAGAGAAGAGTCACTAATCAGCTCACTTGAAACACTGTTGTGCAGGAGGACAAGCCCCAACTTTTAGGAACCATGGATGGGAGCTCTGGAGAAGTTTATGGAAAGCTATTCTCCCTGCCTCTCTGCAAAGTTACTGCTCTTGCAGGTCTGCAGCCAAGTGTCTGGTGGTGTTTGGGAGATATGGGTGGTCAGGCAGTTCAGCATCAGGAAAAGCAGATGGGCGTGGAGCTGAGAAAACAAAGAAATTGCTAAACTGCCAACTCCCCTGTGTCTGTCTCTTGCTGCATCTGACTTCAAGGATCGTCTGACTCTAATGGCAGCTGCTTCATTTCCACCTTTTAAATTTCGTGCAGATTCCTCTTCAGTCATTTCTCACTCGAAGTCTTGCAGGGTTAGAGATTCTAAGAAACCTACTTTCAGCTTAAGTTGACATAGTCAACCACCACATCCACTGGCATCAAACACACACCTGCTGCCCTCTCCCGAGTCTCTCTCCATTCCTGAAGATTTTTGTTTCAAAGCTACAACGAAGTATTGTCTTTCTGAATATTTCTTAAATGGCAACTAAATTCAATCTGGGTAATACCCAAATCCACATAATCCCACTAAAGGGAAGGCTGTGAACAGCGATGACCAAGTTTGCACACACACAGGTCATGGTCCCTAAGCAATGACTGGCCATGTCTGTAAGACGCTGTCAGCTCTAAGACACCTGCCGACCGCAGAGATGTCGAATGTCAGACATGGACATCTGTCTGAGCTGCTATTTCCATTACTTGGTGTTAGAGTCTAGGAAAACGAGAAACACACATCCTAAGCAACTTTGGAATTAGAAACAGTAACAGACAAAAAATGACAAGGGCATTCCAGAGCATTTTATTCAAATTCTCCAATGTGAAGACTCAAACACAGAGGCCGGAGAGCTTACATGTCTTGTCTATTTTAACGTGACTCAGTGAAACCTGGCTCAGGGTATCAATTCTAATCTTTTATCTCAAGGCCAATCCCTTTTTTGTGTATATTATACTGGTGACAAAAAAAAAAACCCAGAGTCTAAAACACAAACTTTATTCTGATTATGACCCACATTACCTATTTCTTTTAGAGATATGTAAACTTACAATTTTGAAAAATTGAAAACTCCTGCATAGTGTGTTTCTCTGTATTTTTATATTTGCATTTCCCACATTAAATCAACTGCATCAGAAAAAGGATTTGTATTTTACATCTCCACCTGATATACAATACATAAACAAATGTAAAACTGAACAAATTTTTTTGCACCAATAATACTAATATTTTCAAATTCTTTTTGCATTTTGCTTAATGTTAAAAAAAATGCTGGAATGCTCTAGTCTGCTTCTGACATAGGTGGACTAGTTTGCTTCTGGTCAACCTCCTCATTGAGAAAAAACAGGAAAGCTGTAAAAAATTATTTTAAAGCGGTATGTTGGCATTAGAGAGACCAAAGCAATGAGAATGTGAGAGGCTAAACTCTCAGAGAGAAGGGAACCCCAGAAAGTTGAGCCCTATGCTCGGGGCTGCATCTTTAAATGAGACAATGAATTATTCCAAAAATGAAGGCCATGGCTTTGAGATTGAGGAACTGAGTAGAGTTGTTGGCATACACAAGAGACAGGGTACAAAAAAATGATACTCAATTATCCCCAAGGAAGAGGGACCCCAGAAAATGTACCAAACTTTCAGGTGACACCCCAAGCTACAATGGAATAAGAGTGAATCAGGAATAAGACCAGATCTCACAAGTGCTAATGTCCTAATGTGCTAACACTCAATTCCATTCCTTTAAGTCACCTGTCCCTCCTACAAAGGCTTACCCAAAGCACCAGTGAGTGAATCAATCAAGTATAAGCAGACAATTAATTAAAGGAAACTGGAAAGGTGAAAAAACATATAGAGAAAAGCTCAAACTCACAGGAAGAGAAATGCAAATAAAAACAACCGTAAGATCTCACTTTACACTCAACACATTCATTAAAAATTAGAAAACTGTGGAGGAGTTAAGGAAGGTAAGAGAATAAAAAAAAAAGACATTAAAAAGTGAAGTAAAAATTATAATATATTTTATCCCAAATACTCTAACCATTATATTACATATAAAGAAACTGGATACTTCAATAAAAATGGTGATCACATTGGATTTTTTAAAATTGATATGCTTGTAAGGAATCTGACTTTAATTAAAAGACTGGAAGCCTCTGTGGTATCCTGAGACATGTGCTGGCCTCCAGGCCCTTTGCAGCTTATTTTTTCCTGGCTATTTCCCAAACTTTGTCTTTTGGTCTCCCGTGAATTCTGTGCTCCTCTGTTATGGTTCCAATAAATCTCCTTCTTGCCTAAGGTAGACAGACAAGTTTCTGTTCAATAAAGAGTCCTGATGAGCACATTTCCAGAACTCTAGCTTTTGAGTCCCACACTCTTAGACACTCAGAGCCCCATCCAGAAAGAAGAAAATTTGCCAACTTCCCATTCTTCTTATTCTGATACCAGAAAATTAAAGGGGTAGTTAATGGGGCTTCCCAACTGAGAATCCTTAGTCATCACTGCAAGGACTTCCTAGATTTGAAGTTGATATTTTTTTAAAAACCCTCATCATTCTATTGCCCATGAGGTTTTGCTTTGCTTCCATACACTCACAGAAAGTCAGCCATCAGCTTACCAATCAGCATGGAAGCGCCTTCCTCGTTCTCACCATCTCTGCTATGAAAACTTTGTTCTGGGGCATCTGTATCTCACCTGACTTTCCCCACTTATTTGATTCTGAACTGAAGGAAAAATCACTCAACACCATCTCCAGACCAAAAAGTTCTCCTTTTGAGCAGTGACACAAACTCCATGCCGCTATGGTGAGCATAGTCCTTGAATGCAAAGTTGACAAATTGCAGATGGATAGTGTGCAGATGGAAAACACCAGCCAGCGGTAATGCTTTGTTTGGACTAAATCGTGCTTTAAAAAACCAAACTAAGTAAACAATGAAAGAGCGAGAGATTCCAAGTTTAAAACCTCCAGGTTTTTGACATGATGAAACGCAACCGTCTGTAGTAACACGAAGTCCCTGCCTCACAAGGCACAGCATAGGGGGTCATTACCAGTGCTCCTTCCTCTTCAGCTGTCCCTGTTACTTCGAGCAGAGGCCGAATGTCAGCTCGTCTTCAATATGATTTACCAACCAGACCTCTGCAAAAATCAGTAGATCATGGCTGATAAGGGGGACAACCAAAAACAAGCCAAGCAGCAGCCCCAGGGACAGTGGCTCTGTCGTATGCGGTATCTTTTCTCAGTTAATCATAGTCCATAGCATGTACTATGTAGTCGCTGGCCTAGCCATTCATAGTCACATGGGCCAGACAACAGTATGCACTGATGGTCTTTCCTGTTCCCTGCAGGGTGATATAATCTGGAGACCTGGAATGTCTGGTCACTCCATGCAATATTAGCTCACTAGATCGATGGTATAGTGCCCATTAAACCAGGTGAGCAAAAAGGGGCATCGGAAGGCTCAATAAGACATTTATTCCAAAAAGTGGGAGAGAAATGGTGTGGCGATTCAGCCCCTTCCCCCATATCAGTGCCCGCTGATGGCATGGAAGGACGACTGCATCTCATCCCTCCCAGACTAAGAAAGTACCATGCCTGGGAGCCCTCTTGTGATTCTTCTCACTTGGGAAGATGTTCTGACTCATTTACTGGTGATATGAAAGGCTACGAGATCAGACTGCGACCTGGAGTAGAAAAGGGCTGGACAACAGGTCCAGGCAGCAGTGTGCGTATCTCTGGCCTGGGCCACGTCACTGTGTGGGGAAGGACGCATTGGATGTTTACGGTGGGCCTCGGTAGGAAAGCCACAGAGCAGACCTCCAAGATTCTGAAGCAGGCCATGCCCCCTGTCGCAGAGAATAACACACCCTTTGCAAAAACAGCTTTGGGCCCTCTGTTGGGGCTGGTAAATAAAGCTTTTGACCGCGAGCATCAAATGACCACATGGCCAAGCCCCCATCTTGAACAGGATTCCGCAGACCCTCCAAGTCAGAAAGTCAGGTGGCCCCGCAGCAATCCATCAGAAGGTGGAACTGTGCACTGAGATTAAGCACAAGTAGGGTCAGAAGGGACAATTGCATGAGCAGGTAGCCTGAACCCCCATGGCACCCTGTCATAGGTCAAACTCAAGAAGAGGAGGACGCTGGAGCTGCAGACGACCTAGACGTGGAGAGCTGAGCAGAGCAGCTGCCAGAGCTGTCAGGAAGCGCTGAGCGGGGCGGGAAGGTGCACAAGGGTGTGTGGGCTCAGCACCCTCCACTCAGGCTGGCATTTGTCTGGCCTTTCCTCTAGCTCACGGTGATGGCTACTGGAGAGGTTCCCTTATGAGCAGTGCAAAGGAAAGGGCTGGGCTTGGTTCATTAATGGGTTAACAAACGACTGCTACACTGTTTTGGAGTGGCCATAGAAGAGCAGTGAACAGTAGCAGCTCTGTGGAAGGGCATGGAATGGAAGCTTCCAGAAAAGTCTATGTCTTTAGAGCATCTGATGTCTTTTTCCGCATGGGTGGCAGAGCACCCAGGACAGGAATTCTGTGGAAAGAGAGGACACACATACTCAGATGTCCTGGAAAATGCTGCTGGCACAACAGCATCAGTCACACTTCTCTTGCGAGCCTGAGGAGCCAGGGAGCATTGGGCCACATCTCTGACCATGAGGGGAGGCCATCCCTGGGATGCCCCTGAGGAGCAGGCAGAAGGGAGTCTGGCAGGGATGTGTTTGGATCTGACTATCCCTGAGTATGGCCGAACCATGGGCTCATTGTTCCCTCTGCTTCCTGGCCTGAGACCATCTCAGATTGGGAACACAGTGTCCAAAGCCAACAGGTCATCTCTAAATGACTACAAAAATGCTTGTCTGGACTATTTTTTAAAAATAATTGGATGTGTTAAAATTTTAATTTGGTGACAATGAACTTTAAACAGAAATAAAAACCCTAGGGTCCTATACAATCTATGGTACACTTCTATGACAAGTCTAACACTATTACTCTCTCCTTTCAAAAAACACTCTTTTAGTGCTTAAGCTGGCTTTCATGGAGGCTTGAGAGCCGCAATCAAGGTCTTATCGAATACAAAAGTCTAGTTCAGCCATACTGTCTTTACTAAGTTGTTTACAATGATTTCTCTCACCCTCTGATTGCATGGGGCTGTGGGGACACGGTGGGGCATATACAGAAGTACACAGTTCTGTCTTGCATTGCACCTTTTTTATTTGCTTGGGTTTTTTAAAATATATTTTCTTCTTGGTCCCAGGTCGTGAACCTGGGTCCTTGGGCTTCATGGTCTGTGCTTCAGCTGCCTCAGTCGCCTGAGCACAAGGGTGCACCCGTGTTATTCTTTATAGTTTCATGTCTGGCCTGGCCTTGCTAGCTTACTGCTCTTTAAGGGCAAGGCCCCACTTTCGTCAGGCCCCATGCTTGGGACTTCCTGGTGAAGATGACAGCATCTCCTCCCTCCTCCCTGCAGACTCAGGTTTGACAACTGGGGATTGGTTTCCCCACAATGGATGACTGAATTGCTCCCAAACCGACCTCAAACATTACCTGAGTTGCCAAAGCCCTTCTTGGTTGTTGCTCCTTGAAGTGATTTTCTTAGTCTTTGGTTCCTGAGTGCTCACTGATGGCTTTGGACATTTAACCACCTGCCTTGTTTAGTCCTCTCACAGGAGTCACTTGGTACCATAATCAGTTAACCAACCAATCATGGTATTTTCAAAAGCATCCAACTGGGCATCAGGAAACCTGGTTCTCGTCCTGGGGCAGGGTTGTCTTGGGTGAATCGCTCGTTTCTCCATGACTCTATTTCCTCATCTGAAATGCTACTCACCATGGTTAACTCCTCCGTTACTGTATCCCACAGGATGCAAGCCTCCCATTTGTCAAGGATGGTACCTGGGTTGTCACCTGTAATTAGGCTGACCATACATACTACATATTTTAAATGAGACAGTCCCATTTGTTTTCCTACTCAATTTTGTCCTGTTTTAACAAACCAGAGCTGTCTGCAGTGCAGATCACAAGAGGCAGTTGAGCTGCCCTGGGCCCAGTCTGGTGAGGGGGCCAAAATCCCGCCCCATTTTTGTGTCAAGGAAACCTGGTCAGCCTACATGTAACAGAACAACACAATGTATTGGCAGGAAGAAACTTGGGGCTTAGAAAACACATGTGTCTTGTCTGAGACCACATGGCAATAAGTAGAAAGGCTGAGGTGCAATTGCAGATGGTTTTTTCTGGGGCCTACACCTTGCTCTCTTGCCTGATCTATTCCATTTAGACACCCTCAGCTGCCCTCCAGCTCTAAACTCAGGCACACTGTTTCCACTGGCCTCCATGCCCTGCTGTCTCCAGACTGACAGTGCTCTCTACCGCTGGCCCGAGACCCCATGTGGACTCATGGTATCCAGACTGAGTGCACAGACATTCGTGAAACTTCAGGCAAATCATTTTGTCTGAGCTTCTTCCCAGAAGACTTAACACATGCAAGAGGGGTTATTAAAAATGAGTTTGGCTGCTCACTAGCTACATGGAGAACAGTGTCATTTCAGGGAATGGCTGGTGACTTAGCCATTTTGTAATGCATGTAGAGAAGTGTTGAAAAACATGCAATGAAGATGGTTATAAAATGCTACTCACTTGAAAATAATGAATTAAATGAGTTTTGATGTTCCTACAGAGAAAGGAGCTAGTCAGCTCAGAATCATTGACTCTGCACTAGAAAGGACTCTGCTTGTCCTGAGTGATTTCTCTCAGCTCCATCCATTTCAATGCAATGGACATCTGCTTGGGGAAGAACACTGGAATTTGGGGGTTTGGAGGAGAGCTGACCAATTGGAACTGTTTGGGAAGAGCAGCAAAGCAGCTGTTGATTTCTTGCATTCAGCATGGGGACAGCAGCACAGAGGCATCAGGGGACTATTTTTGGAAGCTACATCAGGACAGCGATCTCAGGAGTCAGTGAGAGGACATTTCTTTTTCTTTCGAAAATACTCTTATGTCTCAATGTTCTACTTTCCCAGGAATGAAGCCGCTGCTCCCTTTCAAAGGAGCTATAAATAGTCCGAGCCAGTGTGAATAAATAAAGCAGCAGAAGGAGGGAGAGGAGGGCCAGGTGTGCCAGAAGCCTGGCTTGACTGGCAGCAGGGACAGCAGGTGGGGAGGCGCCAGGGCATCCCAGGCCCAGCTACTGAAAGCCAATGGACATGGGGAAAGGCTAACAGTGAGGTCCCTGGGGAACGACTTCAAACTGGGCCCAGGTTCCAGAGCTTGAGACTTGAGCCAACTTTCCTGTCGTAGATCAAACTCAAGAAGAGGAGGACATTGGAGCTGCAGATGACCTAGACATGGAGAGCTGAGCAGAGCAGCTGCCAGAGCTGTCAGGAAGCGCTGAGCGGGGCGGGAAGGTGCACAAGGGTGTGTGGGCTCAGCACCCTCCACTCAGGCTGGTTGTGTTCCATAAGCGTTCTGATCCATCATGTGACTTATTCTTGGGGACATTTCTGAGTGTTCTGAGCCATATTGGCTCAGTCCCCTCCTGGCAAAGATAGAAAGAATATGGCACGCCCTGGTGGAGTAGAGGTTTGGTCAGCTGCCTCTGACCAGGAGTGCCGCCCACATACCTCCCTAGGACCCAGGTTCACATCCTGGGCAGGGAAGCACAACCAAGATGTACAACTAAATAAAAATAAATAGATAAAATGCTTCTTCCTCCTTTCTCTTCCTTCCTGCCTACTCATCTTCATTCCTACCTGTAACTTTCCTTAAAAAAAAAAAAAATAAAAAAAAATAGATAAACAGAAGACAAGAAATAGCTTCCAGAATTACTTGGAACTCTGTGGTCAGGAGTCAGCAACACAGCATTCCCTTCCTCCTCCTATATCAATGAGCCCCTGCTCCTGTTAACACCGGGACATAAATGTCCCTTCCTCGCCTTCATGATTTAAGGGGCAAACTTGTTTTGGACACTGTGTTCCCAATCTGAGATGGTCTCAGGCCAGGAAGCAGAGGGAACAATGAGTCCATGATTCAGCCAAACTCTGAGGGAAAGTCAGATACAAACAGATCCCTGCCAGACTCCCAGGGATGGCCTCCCCTCGTGGGCAGAGGTGTGGCCCAACTCTCCTTGGCTCCTCAGGCTTGCAAGGGAAGTGTGGCAGATGCTGTGCTACCAGCAGGACATCTGAGTATGTGTGTCCTGGGTGCTCTGCCACCCTGTGGAAAAAAGATGTCAGATGCTCTAAAGACATAGACTTTTCTGGAAGCTTCCATTCCATGCCCTTCCATAGAGCTGCCACACCTACTGTTCCAGGCCTGGTCCTATTTAAAAAAACAGAAAAAGACGAGGGTGCAGGAACAAGTTCAGTCATTAAATTGCTCATTGCTGGCCTAAGTGTGTTAAGTGCATCCTTGGTGTAGCTTCTAAAATAAAAAGCTGGGCGCATCCTTAATGACAAAGGTTATGGTGGGGAGTCTTCTCCAGCCACACCTTCACCTGACTCTTTCATCTACACAGAGCCATCTAGAAACCTTGTTTGTGAATTAGGTTGTTTATTAACAAATCAGGGAGAAAAGAAACCATAGTCACCGTGTTTTAACAAATCATCCTATTTGTTATGGACATCTTCCTAGCAGCCATTTTTCTCAGGGCCTATGAACAGCCTGTGTTCTGATCAGTGAGCCCTGTGATTTCTTTAAGAGGGGTCAGCACAGTCAGTAGCAATTGAAAGGATTGCTTATGAGGAAGCCATGCCTAGAGAGGTAACAGTGGCTTACTGACTTAGGTCTGTAACTGAATATAGTTAGGATTTTAGGGGTCTGCTCCTCAATAGGATGGAACCAGATAAAGGCCATAGAAGGGAGTGACTGTGTCTGCTGAAAATGGGCCCAGTCATGGCTGATCAGCAGATTGACCCTGGTGGAGCATCTGTGGGTAAAGCCTTGAGTTACAGCACCTCACGGGTGTCCTCCTACCAGGAAGGTAAGGAGACTCTTAGAAACCTCTACTGAGAGGGGACCACTGAGGAAACTGCCCATGATCCTGGAGGAGGCTCTGTCATCTCTGAGATACTGATTGAATAGACATCAGAGAGTGTTGCTCTAGGTGACACAGTGGGGAGACAACAGGCAGAGTAACTGCCAGGGCTGTCAAAGCAATGCTGATGCTAACAAGACCTCCCAGGCCCTGAGCAAGTGGCAACAACAGCTTCCATTCAGAGCCCAGACTGCCTCAGCTCTGCGTATGGCAGAGTCAAGCAAGACACGACCTCGTCGTCCTGACGCCGTTACCCTCTGGGAGTCCAACCTTCCTTCCAGTCCTTTCTCCACAATTGCTCCTCTTTTTTAAGCATTTTTTAAAAGGAAAGGTGCAGACAGAAATGAAGGCAAGGAGGCATGAAGGCAGGAAGAGAGAGGAGGAAGAAGCATTTTACTTATTTTTATTTTACTTGTATATCTTGGTCGTTCTCCCCAGCCCCAGAACACGAAACCAGGCATTTGGGAGGTGTGTGGGTGCTCTCAGCCAGAGGCAGCGAACCTAACTGCTACTCCACCAGGGCACACCACTAGTGCTTAAACCTCAGCTGTCCTAGCCAGTGGATGAATTTTATATACTCCTTGCACACATCCTACTGTTCTATGGTTTGTTATGTAGCTTCTCTTGTGATCTATCCTGGAGAATTTTTCATGTGTGCTTAAGAAGAATGCGTGCTCCTCTGCTGTTGAGTGGAAAGTTCTGTATATGTCTCTTAGACTCACTAGGTTTTTAGTGTTGTTCAAGTCTGCTGTTTCTTTATTGATTTTCTGTTGAGAAGATCCACCCATTATTGTAAATGAAGTGTTGAAATCCCTTACTATTACTGTATGACTGCAGAGCTTGTCAATATTTGCTTTATATATTTAGGTACTCTGATGTTGGGCTTGTATATATTTAATAATTGTTAGGTTTTCCTTTTCAACTCGTCCTTTGATCACTACATAATGACCCTCTTTGTCTTCAGAGACAGTTTTATGCTCAAAGCTTTGTCTGCTGTCAGCATAGCCACCTCTGTTTTCTTTTGGTAACCACTTGCATGAGATACCTTTTCCCATCACTTCACTTTCAGTCTATGGATATCTTTGTCTACAGTGAGTCTGTTGCAAACAGCATTATCACTAGATCTTGCATTTTTTTAAATCCATTCAGCCAGTCTATGCTTTTGATTGAGGAGCTTAAACAATTTACAAAGTAATTAGCTAGATGAGAACCACCATTGTCCTTTTGCTCATTATTTTCTATTTTCCAGTTGTTTTGTCCCTCTCCTTCTTGCTCTCTTCCTTTGCTATTCGATGATTTCTTTTTTTGTAGTGATTTGCTCTGGTTCTCTCTTTTGTGTATCTGTTATAAGCATTTCCTTGGTGGTTGTCGTGAAACATTTTTTTCCATCAGTAATATATACTATTTCTTTTGTACACAATGCTATATTCATTTTAGGATATTGAAATTGCATCTCAGTCTATATTTCACACCACATCCACCACCAGCTCCTGTGCCCTTTACCATCACCTTTTCTCTTCTTTCCTTTCCTCCCTCCCTCCTTGCCACCCTCCTTCAATCTATATTCTTGTGTCCTATTAATTTTGTTGGGACTTACAGACACATTTTTTCATTATTCTACACATGAATGAAACTATCCTGTATTTTCCTTTCTGATTTAGTTTGCTTACCATGCATAAAAATCTTGTAACCATTTATTTTAAATTGATATCTTCAATCACACACAAATTCTCTGCTTTCACTGCTCCTGCCTCAATTTTGTGTTCTTTTAGTCAGAGTTTGCTTCTTTTTTATATTAGGAATTCTCTAGCAATTATTTTTACCCTTTAACTGATATGTTAGGTTTAAAAGTAATTATATCACTATTGCATTTACCTTTACCAGTGAGATTTATCCATTTCTTGTAAGGCAGGTCTAGTGGTGACAAACCTCTTCAGTTTTTGTTTCTCTGAGAAAGGCCTTGTTTTGTCTTTATTGTTAAAGGATAATTTTGCCAGTTATAATATTCTTGCTTGGCAGTTCTTTTCTTTCAGTACTTTAAATATGTTGCCATACTCTTTCCTGCTCTGTAAGGATTCTGTTGAGAAATCTGTTAATAGTTTTAGGGGGGTTTCTTTATATGGGATCAATCAATTTTCTCTTGCTGTTTCTAAATTTCCTTATGTTTGACTTTCAATAATTTGACTATATTGTGACTCAGTGTGGTCATCTCTGAATTGTTTCTGCATAAGAAATTTTTAGTTTCCTGAATCCAGATGTCCATTTTCTTCCCAGGATTTGGGAAGTTTTCAGTCATTCCTGGTTTAAATATATTTTTGGATCCCCTTCTTTCTCTCTTTTTCTTCTGCAACTCCTGTAATGTGAATTTTAGCTCTTTTGATGAAATACTGTAAACTGATTTTTCCTCTTTTTTTTTTTTTTTTTTTTTTTTTTTTTTTTTTTTTTTTTTTTTTTTTTTTTTTTTTTTTTTTTTTTTTTTTTTTTTTTTTTTTTTTTTTTTTTTTTTTTTTTTTTTTTTTTTTTTTTTTTTAACTAAGCCTGCTACTGATGTTTTCTACTGCATTTTTTTTCATTTTATTGTGTTCTTTATTTTCAAATTTCTGTTGAACTCCTTTTTTTATGATTTTTCTTTGTTGAACTTCTCATTTTGTTCATGTACTCTTTTCCTGATTTTGTGGATTTGCCTCTCTATGTTCTCTTGTGGTTTTGGATTCCTTGTTAGGCATTTTGTAGATCTCCATTTCTTTGGGTGAGTTGCTGCAAAGTTGTTGTTCTTTAGCTGGTGTCCTGTTGCTTTGATTTTCCATCTTCCTTGTAGTATTGCAATGATGTCTGTGCATTTGAAGAGGAAGCTACCTCTTCTAGACTTTACGGATTGGTTTTTATTGGAAATAACTTTCACTTATGGGTGGGCACAAGGACACCGCATGGTGGGGGATACAGTGTATGTTCAGAGGGCTGCAGCTCTGTCAGTTAAGGCCTGCGTCAGTCAAGAGTACAGGGGTCCTGGGTCGTCAAGGTCATGGGTGTCTGCAGTGGTGGCAAGGGATTCTGGGTTCTCCAACAGTTAATGCTGGTGAAATCCTCCTCTGCAAGGGAGTATCACAGCCAAGGGATTTCTCTTGCTTCTGGTCCTAGGATATGAACATGCAGATATGACTGCACAGCCAAGATCTAAGGAATGAGCTCATGAAATCTGGCAGTGATGTCAGAATCTGTATTTTAAACTTTCGAGTGAATTTTCCTTTCAATCTACTTATCATCCTACAGAGCATGAGTATGAAAAGTGCTGGTAAAGAAAATTGTTCACTTCACAGTTGGAGAGATACCCACAGACTTAGTCCTTTGCAACTTTAAGCCCCGATTACCAACATGCCAGGAAGAAAACTTTCATACTCATTTTATAAAATAGGCTATGAATCTATGCATTTTTGTGAATGGTCAACATGACTTCTAAAACAAAACTCTGAAATTAGTAAGCCATCATCAAAACTAAGATTAATTTCATGGCACATTCTGGAATTGTTACTCTTTTGAGAACTTCCAGTGACATTAGAGTCAAGTCTTTTGTTATGCTAACTTTTGGTTAAGAAAAACCTTGTAATCCATTTATAATATGCTCCACTGAATAGCTATGACTCAGGGCCTCCCATGCTCACACTTCCCACATGAAGGTCAATGTGACATTCAACGTCTTTAACAATCAGCAGCATGAGCAGTAACCAAGTGTACCGACACTGACCAGAGTATGCTTAGTGCTAACCTGTGACTCCAATTTTAAACCGAAAAGTTAAAATGATTTACAGACACCCAAAAAGCCTTGTAATTGCAATAGCTTATGTGAATTATGACATCGCATCTCTAGAAAGCTTTACCTAAGAGACAGGATAAATAAACAGAATAATCATAGGTATTTTTGCCTCTGAAATGTATCTTACTTCAAAGTGGCTCTCTATAATAAGTAATGAGCTAAAGTGTGAGAAAGAAGAATAAAGAAGAAAATTACTTTTTATTTTGCTTAAAATCCATTCTGCTGTATTCAAATATATTCAACACATTCACAGGGACAATCATTATTCTCTTTGGTTAGTTTCCTGTAAAAAGTTGCAAGTAGAAGCAATTTGGTAAAATGCGGAGGCCTCTAACTTAATAAATCTTTCTCAGTGCTAAAATAAGCATTGCTTAGTGATGGGGGAAGCTGGAGGGTATGCTGGGAGAGGAGGTAAGGCAGTGAGTATCCTAGCTTCACAGTGATTATGAAGTGGGGAATAAAATATCTTGCACACACCATCTGTGTGCTGGGTACAGTAAATGCTAGAATGAACTCTCAAAGCAACCCACAGATTCCCATATGTGTCATTGCAGAGCCAGTTTAGTTTCAAAGTGAGAAATGAAATATCTGATCATAACTGATTTGGTGTCTGTGTGCCCTTCCCCAACACAACTCAATTCCAGGCAAAGTGAAGACTCAGAGAGTGAGGCACATGGTAGCTATAACTGGTCTTAGGGAGGGCAGTGTTCAAGAAAGAGCCAATTTTTAAGATAAAGCAAAATATTGGAAGTGATGATCATTATTGAGGGCATCCTTCCTTTTATTCTGGGTGATGATCTTCTTAAATCCCTTGACACTGGCCATTCAAGCTTGTGCTGTTTAGGGTTAACTCAGCAGGTGGGAGGCGTTCAGACCCAGTAAATTCAAAAGACACCAACCTCTGACAGTCTCCTGTGAGATGATCTCTAAGACCTTGGAAGAGCCCATCTGATGGGGTCATTGGTGGTGGAGCCCAGTGGACAGTGGTGAAGAACACAGTGATTTGAGGGAGGGCAGAGTGTGCTGACATAGCTGAGGAGTGAGGAAACTGCACATATGGGAAACCTACACATGAGTTTATTTTAATGTGAAAAATAAAATCACTGCAATAAAATGTTTTTTTAAAGATAATGCTAATATTTCCTCTGTTCCTGGAGGATTTAGAGTTATTAGAGGAGTCTAAGAAGTAGATATGTGCTATATCCAGTCAAATGTAGCACACTTTCTCAGCTACATCAGACTGTCCTTCCCTTTCCCAAACTGCTGGCTCCCTTGACTCATCTTTCAGGTCTCACTGTATGTATTAATTCCTCAGGAAACCCCTTTTTATGCCCCAGTCTATGTCAGGAGCCTTTGGGCTATGTTTTACAAAAATGTGACCTTTTCACCCCAATAATTCATCTGTATTTGTAATTCTTGGATCAAGAGACATTGCAGACAGTATGCTTCAAGTATGCTATGTCTGATTTTGCTCATCATTGTATCCCAGGACCTAAGACAATGCCCGGCACATAGTAGGAAGTTCAAAACATACCTCCTGAATTAAGTATGAAGTATATGACCTAAGTCACGATTACTTTTAAAAATATATACTACAATGCTCCCGTCTTATGGAGATAGTCTTTTGCTCTTCTAATTTGGTCATCTGGTCACAGTCCGGAAAAAATTAGAGAAATGATTAGTTGCCAGGGTCATCTTCTCATAACTGAAAAAAATGTCCTACAGCAAACAGATGTGCAGGCATGTGTGAATCAGTCATGCTCCTACCTCATGACCCTTCTCTTACTGCAGAAGGGAACCAGAGAGCTGACAGCCAACAATTACAGTGAGAGTGAGTTTCTCCTTACAAAAATGGCTGGAGAAAATGCTGACATACTACAAGATGGGTGCACCTGGAGGATATTATGCTAAATGAAATAATCCAGTTACAAATGGACAAATACTGCACAATTCCACTAACAGGAGGTACCTAGAGTGGTCAGATTCAACAAGTAGAATGCAACCCGCTAGTTGCTGCTGGAGAGGAATGGGGAGTTAATTGGTTCTTAGTTATAATTAAGAAGATGAGAAGTTCTGGAGATGAATGGTGGTGATGGTTGCACAATGTACAATATACTTAATACCACTGAACTGTATGCAAAAAGGGTAAAATCAGAAAAAGCTATTATATATATATATATATATTTACCACAATAAAATACAATTTTTGAAAAAGGAGAATAAAGAGATCTTTCTAGTTAATCGGGAATTCAAAGGGAGCAACGGATGCTTTACTGTTTAAATATGACCATGGAAGGAGTAGGAAGTCTGCAAAGAAACAGATTTGGAAAACATGGACCATAAGCAATAGCCAGGGTGTCGCCAAGCAGGAAGGTAGAGGACACCTATACTAAGGCTAGTAGTGAGTGAGAGCTCACTGTGTTACGTAATGTAGTCCCGCAATGTGTAAGTGGAAGTCGACTTCTTTGGAGCTCCTCGGATAGTTCTCATTCTGCTCGCAGGTCTTGTATCAGAATCAGCAGTTTAAAGAGCACTTCCCCAGGTGGTGGGAGCAGAGGAGGAGTGCGTGTAGGCTACTTGCTGGGTAGCAGTAAGCTCTCTGCTCTTCATTAGTCCTCAGGCACACCAGAAGCATACCTACAACCCATGCCAGGAAACTAAGAAAACCAAGGTGATGAGAGAAAAGAACTCTCTGGAGGGAGCTCATCTTGCAAGAGGAAGAGGGAAAACATAAATTGTCTGATATTTCTCATGTGCTCCATCAGAACTGGTTGCCACACGTCTGGCTTCACAGCTATTCCAGGCCGAGAAGAGTTACCCTCCTCTCTGTTCGCCTCCTCCTCTGTAATTGTGTTCCCAGTGACAGGCACTTGCCTGAGAAGGATGCTGACCCTTCCCTCTGGTGGGAAAGTGGGATCTGTGTAGCTCTGGAGATTTGCAACAAGAGAAACTCAAATGCTAAGATGTTGGGTAGATTTCCAGAAAGCAAAGGCTCACCAGGAGACACTAGAAGAGACTCTCCTAGTCTCTCCCAATAATGCTGGTCAGATAATGCTGGTGGTTATGGTGTTCTAAGCTGGCATTTCGAGAGGAGCATAAAGTGTAGTCATTGGGAGGAGCAGGCTTCCTCTCTCCTACTTAACTTATTTCAGAGCAACTATTCCATTCTCCAAGCCCTACATCCAGTGATAACCAATCCCAATAAGTGACATCATATAATTCCCTTTGATCCCAGACAGACTGGTGGTTGCCTGCCTTAATCTAAGACCCCCCCCAAGGTCATGACTTCTGATGAGAAGGGACCTGATGTCAATGTTCCAAAGTGTATTATTTCTACTAGTGTTCTCCAGGCACACCCGTGCAGACATGTTTTCAACCAAACAAAAGAAAGAAGCTGTTAGCTGATTTGACTAGACCCAAGGAGAGAGGAAGTCAAAACAAGTCGGGTGGAGTATATCCTGCTGGCCTAGCGGTCTAGTAGACCCTGGGAACAGTCCCACGTACATCCCAAGGTCCCTGGTTCAAGACCCGGGGCCAGGGTGGGGGTGGAGATGGGGGTGGAGGTGGGGGTGACCAAATAACGTGAACAACCAAATAAAAATAAATTAAGGGCTCCTTCCTCCTTCCTCCTCTCTTTTCCTGTCTGCCTGCCTCTGCTCACCTTCATTCCTGCCTGCACCTTTGCTTAAAACAAAATAAGTGTCAGGCAACCGTTTGTAACACAGAGACTGGACACTGTCTATAGGAAGCTGGAGGGATTGCCTCCAACTGAGGAAAACAAATCAGTGACCAGGAGACATGTGGGTTGGGCTGCTGAGTCGGTGTGGGTGAGGGCTCCAGGGAGGTATGTCACCAGGGAAGGGTAGACATGAATCATGATCAGAGCAAATGACCTCAAGACGGGGGCTGCAGGACCAGGCAGCGTGGCCATGGTGAGATAGGTTAACAGGATCATACAGGACTGGAAAGCTCTTTCATCGCAAAGAAGAAAAAAAATCGGTGTGTCCTGGTGGCCTAGCAGATAAGGCCACCAGACATAGTCCACAGACATTCCAAGGACCAGGCTTGAGAAACTGCCCTAGGGGGAAAAATGAACAACTACATAAAAGAAATAAAGTACTTCTTCCTCGTCTTTCTTCCTGCCTGCCTGCCCACTCGCCTCCATTGTTGCTTGTACCTTTCCTTTAAAAAAAAAGAAAGAAATGGAAAAACTTATGAATGTTCCATGCCAAAAATTCAAACACAAGAGAGGTGTGAGAGTGAATGAAAAGTCCCTGCCTACCTCTTTGAGCAATGTTTCTCCTCTCCCCAGGGATAACGCTGTGAATTATCTGCAATATACGTGCCTCTCATTCTTCCAAGTCAGATGTCACATGAAATGGCACATTCTTCTATTTTTCAATCTCTGAGTCCAAGCCTCCATACTCCATCACTGGGTCTTCCCACTCACAGAGCGGCAGCCAGGCCCGCCATCTGTTGTATGACCCCGCTGGGTCCCATCAGGTCAGTGGCTCTGCTGCCACTGTGCTTCACTGAGGCAGGGACTCTGGCATCTTTGACAAACTCAGGTACTCTTTCCCTTGGTCCATCCCTACAGGGAACCCAGGGCTCCACCCTGGCTGAGCTGCCATCCCTGGAGAGTAGCAAGTTCCCCTCTGGCCTGAAACCCTACCTCCCACTTCTTCCTTTAAGGAAAGGTGCAGGCAGGAATGAAGGTGAGTAGGCAGACAGACAGGAGGAGAGAGGAGGAAGAAGCATTTTATTTGATTTCCATTTTGGTTATTCACACTGGTTGTTTCTCCCTGGACCCAGAACTGGAACCCAAGGGTACACAGCTTGCTCCTATATTGAGGTCTCGTTCTATGGTTCTTATGAGTCTGAGAGAAGATTTTGTGGGACCCACCCACCCACTGCACTGGGAGCAAAGAAGGTAGGACAGCCAACAGAAAACAAGTGACAGTGAAAGTACACCCTTAAAGAGTGAGCAGGCCATTCAGAGGGGAGCAGGCACCAGGAGGCTCAGGGCTGGGGCCTTTTGTGGGCTATCCCCCATCCTTGTCCTTGCCCAAGAGTGGGATAAGGTTTTTGGCTGGTCTTTCAGTTGTTGCCTTTTAAACCGTTTGGAGGGTCCCCTTGACCTTTAAGCTGATTATTGGAATGTAGGTATCCTTCCTAATCCTTCCTAATCCTTCCTAATCCTTTCCTTGCTGTCCTCCCCACCATCCTCCTGTGCTCTGTCCATGCTTCATTGCTCCCTAACACTCCTTCAGAAAGCCACTGATCTAACTGTGGCTCCACCAGGGCTTGCCACCTCCCCCTTCTTCTTAGAGGGAAATCTCTTGCTTGTTCTTGCCTCTTGTTACCCATAGGCATTCACTTTCTTCTTTTCTCACCATCAAAGCACAGTCTCATGTAATCTCTTCAGTGAATTTATTCACTTCTAGCAATTTCTGTTTTCTGCCTGTAAAATCACAAAAGCAAGAAATTACTGGAGACCTTGGGGTAGAGAGTAAGCAGAACAATGCACAAAATAACATAACACACATGGATGTAACAGGGTGACATGACTGGGTTGTACTGTACTTAATATTCTCCAGTTTGCTTTTTTCACTGAGGAACATTCGAGACCTATTTCTTTGTCTCCTTGTTTCAACAACTGAGCAGTGTTGTATTCCGTAATTTACTTACCCGTTTCTCTCTTAATGGAAATGTCACTTGTTTCTTTTTTAAAAACACGAACACCAAGGCCTGGTTTCTACACGATTTTTATGTGCACATGAATCTATTTCTGTAGAAAAGAGCCTCAGAAGTAAAATTACTGGATCACTGGATTGATCGCATATGCTCTTTATATTTAAATAATGTTGCTAACTCCTTAAAAATACTGAGTCAGTTCATACTTCCATAGGTTCTGAACACACTAGTTTCCATACCTCCTCACCGATCCTGATCACTATCAGATTCTCTTTTAAAAGATCCATTTTGTGGGTGAAAAATAGCATTTCATTATTATTTTGTCCTGCATTTCCCTAATTACTGGAGACATTAAGCATCTTTTGAAACATAAAGATCATGTCTATTTCTTTAAGAAAGATCATCTCCTAGCTTTATCTATTAGGTTTTAAAAATCTTTTTCTTATTGATTCTAAAGAGAATGCTCATTTCCATTTCATGGCTATTAAATCTTTTAAAAATGAAAGTTGCAATCTTTTATTTCAGTTTTTCATTTATCTGTCAACTTTGTGATTCTGACTTGATTGGTAAACGGTGGGCAAAATCAGTAAACTTTTTCAGTGTTCCATCAGGTCATTCTAGTCAGCCAGGCCTAAGAGCCACCAGTGCAAAGAATAAAATACAGGGACCTGGCCTCAGGAAAATTCCAGATGTACTTGATTTACTGTTCAGTCTCAAGCCATTGAGTTAGAAACGGGAGGTCATGTTTATACCAACCCCAGGTTTTTGTTTCCTTTCCATTTCATTCAGCATATGGAGACTGTTACGTCCCCACAGGTCACCAGGGGAGCTTGAAACCCCAAAGAGGGAGACTGGAAACAGCCAAGGGACTTTCCAACGGCCTCCGATTCCAGGAACTAGACCTGACACACCAGCCAGCTAAACAATGAACCCTACCTGTCTCTTACCCCTCCCGTGAACACAAGACAATGAACTGTTCCATGTCCCCCTGCCCCATCCTAACCCCTGAAAACCTCATAAAAATGCACCCCTTCTTCCCGGGCAGTGCGACTTCACTGGCCTCCATCGTGAGACCGGTGAACCTCGTCCTGAGCGCTCCCCCAATAGACGACGCTCGTGTGCTGCTTTAGTCTGTCTTTTCTTTCAGCCTCGCTGCGGCCTTGGTTATAACCTGACAGAGATCAAAAGATGGGCTTGTTCCTCTCTAGCCTGACACTTTTCAATGACATCCTGTTGTCCCATAATAAAATCCAACCTTCTTACCTTGGCTCCTAAGGCTGGAAAAATTAGCACCCCATCCAGTCCTTCTATTCAAATACATCTTAAGCTGCCCTCATCTCACTATGCCTCTTGGTGCTGTCTGACTGCACACTGAGGGACCTGACTGCTCCTCCCTTTCCCCCGCTCCACCTCCCCACCTCTCTCTCACACAGGCAGCACCTTCTTATTGTCCTTCTTTCATAACCCTTCAGAGACGCCTAAAAAGGCATCATTATTTCCCACTCTGCACCCTGTTTATTTCCTTCATGAGACATTGTACGTTTTCCAATTAATTACTTGATGTACCTATTTACTTATTTTTGAAAACAAATATTTCCATGGACATGTAAACTACATAGGGGTGACCATCAGGATACTCCATCGCCTGGCATATTTCCTGGCACATAAAGACTATTTGATCACTCTGCCCCACCAGCAGTTCCTCTAATGCAAGCCCCTCTTCTAGGCACAGAACACTGGCTGAGGAGCAGAGGATGACAAGACCCTCAGGTCCAAAGGTGAACATGCTCTAATATTGTCCTTCCTGATAGCCCATGTGCCCCGTGGTCTCTCAGGTCACCGATATACTGGCCAATCTCAACAGTCAATGGGTGCCAGGAAATCTGCTACTACTTGGAAGTACCTGATACCCCACTCAGGTCCTGAACCAAGAGCCGTTTCTTTTTCTGACTGTTGGTCTGACTCTCACTTTGGATTTGGCCGTCTTGGACAAATAGCTCCTTCTTACAGCACAAGATGGACTCCAGTCACCTTCGACCATGTGGAAATTCAAGGAATGAAGGAAGGGTGAGAAAGTTCTTTGGAATTATTTTGTCTCTTTTCTGAAATAGACTTAAATCTCTCTCATAGAAACCAGGCATGGTCACCACTGGTCATTTTGAAAGCCCTTAATAACCAGTAAGAAGAGGAGCAAGACTATTGCTCCCCAGCTCCCTCCTGAGAAGCATACTCAGAGGGAGACACCCCACAGGCCTCAGTTACTGGCTGAACATCGTCCTAACAACAGAGTGCAATCATTCTGTCACTTAAGTTTGTTTAACATGTCAGTCTTATCTGTGACAAGTTTTCGTGTCTCTTTATAGTGACAGCATACAACCCACATGTCTGAAAAATAGGTGTTTTTCACAAAAAAATTCTGAGAAAATTGACCACAAGATACTGCTGGCTCCACCTAGCCCAATGGGTATTCTTGACTAGGAGATGACGTTAGTCAGTAATTCTACACGTTCCTTCTAGGGGATCATGGATCAAGCTGTCAATATGACAAGAGGGAATTTACCCCTAAACCTGAGGCTATATTTCTGTTAAATATTGGACCTCTGAGAAGACTTTCTGTGTGAGAGAACAAAGGTTTACCCTTTGGGATGTGATCTCTGAAACACCAATCATTTCCCTTACACTGAAGTGCAGTAAATTTCCTGGCATAATCTGCAAGGCCAGTCAGCTGGGGAAAAATGTTAATCATATGGAAAAGCACTTGGGAATGTAGGGTTTGTACAGTAGAAGTTATTATCAGTCAGTTCAGCTTATTTCCATTTCTAAACAGAGTCACAATCATCAGGGAGTACAAAAAGCATCACCAACAAAGCTTGTTTCCCTATGCTCCTGTTTTCTTAACTCCTCCTTAGATTAGCTTCCACATGGCTCTTCACTGGGCTCTAGAGAGGGTCCTGGGTAGACCTCTGGACACATTCTACTCTACTCCATCCATTGCTGACAACAGCATCACTTCCATGGTCCCTGCCCCTCAGCTCCTGGTCTCCAATTGATCACGGAAGTCACCTCCTTCAGCCTAGAGTCAGTATCGGACTGAAGGTTAAATTTTTTTTATCCAAAATAAAAATAACTCTACTGGCTCTCAGAAAATTGCAAGTTTTGTTTTTCAATTGGATTACCTACATTATTGCATACAGGGATTCAAGGAGAAACCCGGGAATGCTTATTAGCCATTAAAATGTCAAAGTTCTGCTTTCTGTGAGAGGTAATAATGAGGAAGCAGTTTTATAAGGTTTTGTACTGGAATTAGATTTGGATTCTTCCAAAATTAGAACTAACTGGTAATAGCTCTTCATTGCATTTCCTACTCTCTTAGGGTAGAGTGACTCATTATGTTGGAATCAGCTATTATCTTGGGATGTCTTCAGAGCCTCAGCTTCCACCCAAACCTCTCCCAGTTTCTCTGTGGATGTCCTGCAGAAAAGTCAACTCAGCAAGTCCAAACGACCTCATCACTTCTTCCCAACCCTTCATAGTTCCTTGAAGCATACCCTCCGGTCAGTTAGTGATCTGGTTTCACAATGAGTTAATGACCAAATATTTTTAATATGCTGCCTTTGGAATCTGCCAGCATCTTTTCTTCTTTCAGCTACTGCATTGGTGCAGATCCCTCTACCCAGAACTAGTTTTTTTCCTTATCGCTGGACATACTACAACACTGGTTCAATGTACCCACCACATAGCATTATAGCCCTTGGATTTTCCAGTATGGTAGACACTTGTGTCCACTCTCTCCTCTGCCCCTCTTCTGCTAAGAGCTTGCCCCTTTCAAACATGACTGCTGGTGCCCAGCAACTACCATGCTTTTATGCCCCAGTCCCTTGGATCACAGTTCATGGGTCCAAGGTGGGCATGCAAGACAAGCTGGGGTGATGGGAAGCCTACTCCAGGAACTAAGATTGAATTCTGAACTTGGATTCTTGGATTCTTGGATACTTGGATTCTGAACTAAACTGGGTTACCTTCACAAAAAAAAAAAAAAAGATGATAGATGATTTCTGATGAAGAGAGTCATAAGATGAAACTCTAGAGAATTTGATTTGGCTACCATGACAAGGATTTGATGCCAACTTGTAGAGAAAAGAGTTAGAAAATCAACTTGTGTGCAATGTACAGCATGATCACTATAGTTAATAACGTTACATTGCATGTTTGAAAGCTGCTAAGAAAGTAGATCTTAAAAGTACTCACACAAGAAAAAAATTGTGATTATTCGTGGGGGCAGATGTTAACTAGACTTATGGTCATTTTGCAATGTATGCAAATATTAAATCATTATAGTGTACACTTGAAACTAATATAAACTTGTGTATCACTTAGACCTCAAGAAAAACAAAGATAAGAACTTGGGGAACATTTGAATTCTCAAGGCTCAGATACATCCTTCCTATAGTTTTCTTGCTAAGCTTTTACTTGGATTCTGAGTCTAAGCTAATTGAGGTTTATTTGGGGTTATTTTTGTGTTTTGTTTTTTTTTGTAGGTTTGTTTGCTTTCTTTTGGGAAGAGTTTTTATTGTTATTTACAACAAAAAAAGGAGAGAAATGTTGTTTTATTTGTTCTCTGCCTCTCTCCTCTCCCACGCCAGCATCTACACATTGCCTGGCACATATTACCTTTCTTTGGGTTCACAGAAGTATCCAGCACTTCCCACTGGACCCAGATATATAACTACAATCATCCTCACTAACAAATATCTATGAATACCTGCTCTGTTTAGAATATGAGCAGCTTTTTTTCATTGTTTTCAGTTTTTTAAAGTCCACAAGTTCCAAAATATTAAAATTACAAAAATAAATAAGGGACTCTTATTTAACTGCAGTTTTCCTGGGAAATGATCATTTTAAATTGCAAGTTCAAAAACTGATCAAATGGATAAAGTTAACATCAACTAATTTCATGCATATAAGATAAAAATTCAGTCCCTGTAAGAGATGGGACTAGAAATGGGTCACAGTATGGACAAGTTCCTGTTAACTAGGTAGCTATGATTAAAAATCATACCTTTCCTGCTTTTAGAAAATCTGAGTTGGTTTGTGTGTTATATTTGCTTCCATCTGTAATTTTGGTCCTTTAAAGTCAAGCTACCATCTCCTATCAACACTATCAATACTAAAGTGAAAAATATTCATAGATGGGAAGGAAACGAAGGTTGTGCTCAGGTGTGTGTGTGTGTGTGTGTGTCTGCGCACACTCATGTGTGTTGCAGCTAGTCTGCTGGATTAAGCCTGGATCCTCTATTACCACCTCACGTTTATGAATGAAGGTTAAGATTAGATTCTTAACATTGTTCTAAGATTTCAAAGTGCTTCTGTCCTCTAAACTCTAAACTTACCTTGTATGTATCTGTGGATAAATGTAGATTTCAGTTAGACAAACCCAGTATCATAAACCTGAACCCTATTTTTTGTAAAAGTTCACCATTTAAACCTAATTTTCTGAAAGAATGGATTCGTTCAGTACTAGTTTGTTTACCAGTGGTTCTCAACTATAACTCAACAAATACTTCTTAATGCAGTTATAGAACGTCCTATAAACCAATCAATGAGAATCTCTAGGGTGATAATACATGTTTTTAATCTCCAAAGGTGATTCTAATGAGCATTATGGAATTGATAACTGATCAACAGCTGCTCTTCAGGAGTGCATGCTGTCCTTTGTCCTCTGAAGAACTTTGGTATAGATTTCTACAAGCAGAACTGTGTCATCTAGGACTTTGTTACACATAGTATTGTCCCCTGACTACACATCACCTGGAATTTGTTGGAGAAGCTCCATCCTAGACCTATTAGTCATAATCTGTATTTCCACTCGACACTTCCCCAGGTGAATTATGGATACGTTCAGATTTGAAAAGCAACACTAAAGCACTAACAGGGTTCAGTCTTGACTGCGCATTGAAATCATGTGGGAAATTTAAAATCCAGAGATTCAGAGATGATTGGCATGAGCACTTGGAATTTTTAAAAATCTCCCCAAGTGAATCCATTTAGGCAAAGTGGAGGCCCACTGCTCCAGATGATTTTGGAGGTTTGTGATTCCTCCTTGCGATGGGGGTGTAAATCTTATGAACAGAATCCCAAACTTTTCTTCACCAGAGGAGAAACCAAGTCAACTTCAATCCTGGGTTTCCTTCCCTTTTGGGAGTTTGGGACCACAAGACTTATATTGGGTTTATATGGGACATAGTTTCTACCTGGCAGATAAGCGTTTATGGTACAGATGTTTGACATATTTCAGATCTCCAGACAGAAGAACAAACAGCTGTGATAAAACCCAGATGGAAAATGTATAGATGTCTTCATGGAGGCGGGAAGAAAAAGAAGGACATGAACTAGAGCTGTGCACCATCTGCTACTGAGCAAAAGGAATACTCACAAGGTGAAGCAACACCTGGGGCCCCACAGCAGGGTGCCATTGTGATCTGTGACTGCTCCCCCTGCCTAAAATGGCCCCAGACTGTAGCATTACAAGAAACCTGATCACATAAAAGTAATCCTCTATAGGCAGGGCCCTTGGAAAAGGATTTTCTGCTAATTTTTCAATATTTCACCTTGTGTTCATCTGAGCTTATCAGGTGAGTTCAAAAAAGGTTGAGAAGGAAATAGAGTTGGATTTCATGTGACAGGTGAGGAGTGAAATTCTTGCCTCAAAATTTTGAGTGATGCTAGCGGTGAGATGGCAGAAGGTAGGGCATTACTGTTAGGTCACTAACAAGATATAAATGTTGAGCTGGCAGGAATAGAGGATGTGTTTCAAGAAATTCAGATACGATAATAATAATAGCAACAGCAAAAGTGAGAGTAAAAACAGCAAACATTTACTGATTCTCTACTCTGTATTTATATTGTGCTATATGCTTTACAAATGTTTTATAGAAAGTTAGAAGACTATATGGGAAAAGCTTGGGATCTGCCTCTGACCAAGTTTGAATCCTTAGTCTATTCTTTCTATTTATACTGGAGAAAATTCCTTACTGAACTGAAGTTTCTTTCTCTAAAAAGAGGGGTAATAACAATACCTATCTCATAGGTAAATGAAATGCATATTTTAAGTGTTCTACACAATACTTTGTATAAGCTCTCAATAAATGTCAGATCTTATTAACAATCCAATTATTATACACATTTTATGATGATATAACAAAGACTTAGAACAATGAAGTGTAACTAGACCAAGATTACACCTTGGGGTAGAGTCAAGATTTGAACCTGGGTACTCTGACTCCAGAATCTTGTAGTTTTTATTACACTTGAGCCCCCCAATTTTTTGAAGATTGTATGCTATGTTTCAAGTCTTTATGACTTTTCCGTAGGAAAAAAAAAATTTCCTGACTTCTTACCCAATGGACCTAACTCTTTTTTTAAAGGGGTGGAGGGTGAAGGAAGGATGAGGAGGAAGAAAAGTTTTTTTAAGGAAGGAAGGAAGAAGAGAAAAAACACTTTTATTTATTTGTTTATGGTTGTTCCTAAGTCACCAGGGTGCACTGATTCTCCTTTTTATTTTATACACCAACTGTCCCTATGCATTCTTCTTTTATGACACCCATGTCATTCACTCTGTGCTCTCTGCTTATTGGTAGAGAGCTGAGGCAAGTTTGAGAACCAGCTGGAGTTTCCAAGCTGCCTTGAGCTTACTTTATCTCTGACTTTAAAACTAACCAGCCAAGCAGGGAGGATTCTGGGATGATGCTGGAGCAAGAAGCACCAGGGATCTATCTTCCCATCAAGACAACAGTTGAACTGGCAGAATCTGTCTTACACAACTATTTTGGAACTTTGGAGTCTACTGAAGGCTTGCCACTTCCAAAGGAAGACTTGAATGGCACATTGCAGTTAATTTCACTCAATTTCAGAGCTTAGCAGATGCCCATCCCCGGAATGGCAGAAAATACTTACAAATCATTTATCTGATCAGGGATTAATATCAACAATAAAAAACAACCAGATTCTAAAGTGAGCTAAGGCCTGGAATACACATTTCTCTAATATACAAATAGGCAATAACTATATGAGAAGATACTTAATATCACTAGTCATGAGGGAAATTCAAACCAAAACAACAGTGACATCCCTCACACGCTTTTTAGAATGACTACTATCACAAAACAAAACAAAAACAGAAGGCAAGTGTTGACAAGGATACAGAGAAATTGTAACCCTGGGAATGCAAAATGGTGCAACCACAGTGGAAAAGAATATGGTTGCTCCTCAAAAAGTTAAAGATGGAATAACCATATGATCTAGCTGTTTTATTTCTGAATATACGCACCAAAGAATTGAATTCAGGGTCTCAGAAAGAAATGTGTACACCCATGCTCATAGCATCATTATTCATCATAATCATAGTCAGAAGCAACCCAAATGTCTATGGACAGATGGTTGGATAAACAAAACATACAACGGAATATTAGTCAGCCTTCAGAAATTCAAATAGTAAATAAAATAATTATTTAAAAATAAAATAATCAAAGTATTATCTTCCCTGAAAAGGAAGAAAAATCTGACATATGCCATCGCATGGATGAACTTTGAGAATATTATTCTAAGTGAAAGACACTAGTCACAAAAAGACAAAATCTGTATGATTTTACTTAAAGGGAGTACTTAAAGTAGTCAGAATCATAGATGCAGAAACTAGAATGGTGGTTCCCAGGCTTGGGGGGCAGACAAAGGGAAGTTATTGTGTAAATAGTATAGTTTCAATAGTTCAAGATAAAAAGAATTATGGAGAGGAATGGTAAACGCTTGCACAATATTACGAATGTATTAAATACCACCGAACCATACAGTTAAAAAGGGTTAAGGTAGTAAATTTTGCATCACATATATTCTACCACGATAAAAAATTTTTTAATTATTAACAATACATTCTGTTTTTGCTTACTATTTTGTGCTGCTCTTTCTGTCACTTATAGAAGAGTCTGGTATATTACTTCAGTAGCCCACATTTTATTTCATTCAGGAGTAACACCACTGAATATGAATGACTGCTGACAGGGTCCTGGAGCATTTCCTTTAGGTGGATATCTTTCAATTAATTTACACACTTTGGGTATATTTATTTAAACCTGTGACTACTTACTTGCTTGAAAATAGCATGCAATTCATATTTCTTTATGAATCATATTAAGTGTGTCATGAAAAATTGTCACTTTCCTGGTATACTTTCCAGACCTGTCTGTCTAGCAATGCCATTAAAGTGGAAGAGAATCTTCCAGGTAACTGAATCTAGGGACCCACGCGGTCATACCACTGACAACGCAGCTTGGAGTTGTGGTTTCCTCATCTGTGCAGTTTAAGAATCTCTCCTTGCTTGGCATTGGGGCATTTGTAAAGGTTCTTGACAGAGTATGTCAGTGCTTTCTCACAAGATGGAGTTCTTTAGGGTTGAGCAAGGAGAGGGCAACCTTCCCTATAGCACTGCAAGAGAGTCAGCCCTATGTTAAGCATGCATGTATATTTCTCAGATTCCGAATCTTCCCCATCAATTCATCATGCCTTTTAAAGACTTTTTATCAGAGGAACATTGTATCATAACATTATTTAAGGTATGCATCATCATAAATCAACATCTATATATAATCTTTTTTCTCCAGTAATTGGTTACAAGGCAAACTTAGAGTGACTTAGAATCCTGCTCCTTGGAGTGTCTGACATTCAGAATCTCAAGAATTAATAAATTTCCTTCTTAACAGGATCTCACATCATCTTCACATTAAAGGTTCAGGTACATTGGCTTAAACATCCATAGTGGAAGGTCTCTTTGCCTGTGTTCTTTCACTAGTCTTTGAAGTTCCTAACTCTCCATACTATGTGTTTTCCTAAATGGAGCTCTCAGTTGAAGAATGGACTTTTTAAATCTTTATTTTATTAGAAGAACATTGCAATATTATATAGGCTTAAGGTGTGCATCATCAGAAAGCAACAAATCAACATCTGTATATAAGACATTAAGTTCATTATATGGTAGTGGATTCAAGCTGGACCATTGGTGATAGACTTAATGAATTGATTTTTACAGTGCTTAAGCTATTAATAAAAACAATACAAAACAAACTTTAAAACTCCTTTGTTTTCCTCAGCTTTTTTTTTTTTTTTTTTTTTTTTTCTGTCCTTACAAGCGTTAGCTTGCTGTAACCTTTTGCTTCTTGCAGTTTTTCTTATGTCTGGACAGTTCTATCTAAGACTGACACCACCTGTGCTTCCATCATTTGTATGTCACCTTTAGAATTTCTTGGCTTAGGATTAGACTTTCTGGGCAAATGTTCTTATTCTTTAGGCACTGTCTCCTTCCATCCAAGGTCAATTACAATGCCAAGTTAGAATCTCACTTACGGACCTTCCAAAGCTCTAAGATTGACTCCTCTTCACTGTCTCCTAGCCCAAGAACTTCTATCTCTCCTTTAAAAATCAACATTTCATCTGAAATAACTTTGTATAATGCATGCATCTAACTAAAATGTTAAGTCAAGCTAAATTGTTTGTAGCAAAAAATTATTAGGCCCTTGTGCCTACTCTTATTTCCATTAGCTGTTTTCTCTGATGCTTATCTTTATGCTTATCTTTATCTTTTTTTATGCTTAGACTGAAATTTCTTTTGTCAATTTCTTTGATTATTTATTGATTTTTATTATATTAGGTTGAAGATTTAGCTTCTGATACCAGTGTGTCTCCACCTTTGTTTCCTATCACTTACCTTTCAATTGCAGGTTTACACATTTTTATTAAATTGTTATAATTATTACTTTATAAATATTGTTTCTATTTCAAATATTTATTGAAGTAATATTACATGATAACACTATATAAGTTTCTGGTGTGTAGAAATATTTTTAATTGCACATCCCAGCAGCATATTATGAGTATATTGCCTTTCTTTCATTGTTAATTCTGGATTTAATACATGATTTTCATTTTCTTAGGTTTTACATGCCTATAGTCATGTATCTCATAATATAATTTTCCATATGATGAAGTGAATTTTAATTTTCTTATAGTCTAGGTATGTGTAGATCATTTTCCCATGACTTCTACAGTCTTTCAGTGGCATTTTCCTTATGGTGAGAAATTCTGTCAGCTGCAGTTCTGTCCCAGACACATCCCTCCCTCTAGCTTTCTGTTCTAATATGAACTAAGAGATGGACAGGTCAAGTGCCCAGCTAACATTATAGGCCTTTCCTTTGTTATCACCCTGCATATTAGTTTGGGTTTAATCAAGGGACAGAAAACATACATTTAGAAGGATGAAGTTAAAAATAAATTAATTAAAAGTAAAAAAAGGGGGGTAGGAGCTTAACATAAAGAAGTAGTCATTGACTGTAGGAGAAGAACCATAAAGATATAAAGGAAATGAAAGCATGTGTCCTGGGGCAGAGAGAGTTTTGCTAGGAGGGTCCAACTTGGAGGGGCCCTCTTCCCTGAGGTTCTATCCTCACTGGGGCAGGTGTGGCTGCAGCCTCCTGGATGTCAGAGAAGGTTGCTGGGCTGCTGGGTTGCTGGGTCACTGTTAGTCCGTAGTCACCAGGTAGTGAAGTAAGAAACAGTCCTCCAACTTCAAGTGAGCCCAGGCTGGGGGTGGGCACACAGAGAGGGTTGGGCCCACTGAAAATTCAAGACCTGAAGTGCAGTGTCTGTGTCAAAAGGGACCCAGAAATGATCCCTGGGACCTAATCAGAACTGCAGAGTCTCCAGGAGACTCACACTCCAGGCGTGAAGCTGGGACAGAGCACCGCTAGTGTTTTAATACAAACACACTGATGGTCAGTGTAGTAGGAACAAGAGAAAGCAAACACAGCACCCAGTGCTGCTCAACTTCACTAGCATGTTGGTCAAGATTCTTAAAAGAAACAGAACCAATAGGAGCTATAGATATGTTCATATCTCATACATGGATCTATATATGTGTATTTATTATGAGGAGCTGGCTCACCCAAGGCTGAACTGCAATCTGGAGATCCAGGAAAGCTGGTGTAACTCAGTCTGAGTCCACAGGCTGCGAATCAGCCTTGCTGATCCTGTAAATCCAGTATAAGAGCCAGAGGAGATGAGTTGAGAAGTCCCAGCTCAAGCCTTGAGGCAGGAAAAAAAAAAGGCGTGAATTCTTCCTTCTTCTATCTTTTATTCTCTTCAGACCTTCAACAGACTGAATAATGCCCACTCACAGGGGGAAGGCAAACTGTTCTATCAAGTCCACCAATTCAAATGCTAGTCTCCTCTGGAAATATGATGACAGAAGTTCCCAGAAATAATATTCCATCTGTGCATCCTGTGGCCAGTCAAGCTGAAACACATGAACCATCATAACTCATAATCAGAGATATTGAAATGAAAATAGTTAAATGCCATTTTTCACCCAACAGGTTGGCAAAGATTTTTAACTTTGCAGAGGGATGTCAAACAATGAGCATGTTCATTTCTGGCAGTGTGGAAACATCTTGGTTGGATTATTATATATTGCTAAAAACTTTTGAAGAGTTATTTGGCAAAAATATCAAATCATCAAAATATCTTTTGACTCATAATATTACATTTTGAAGTTTACACAAAGGAAATTTAGTTATTAGCATATTTATCACAGGGTTACTTTTGATAGTGAAGAATCTGAAAAAAAATGAAATGTTATGAAATTGGGATTGATTACATAAATAAGGTACATTGAGTATAGTCATTTAATACAATAGGAAGCTTATAGTTGATTGGTCAAAAAGGCAATTCGTGACCAACTAAATTATTGGAAAAGAAAGTAGTTTATAAAACAATATGCATAGTATAACCTGTACTTTATAAAAATAGCTAGATTTATACAGACAGATTTATATGCATAAGTATTAGAGGGAGATGAGTGGTAGCTAGGTAAGTAGGTAGAGATGTAGAGAAGAGATAGAAAATAAAAAAGGCTGGCAGGGAATCTACCAAAACATTAAACATAAATAGTTTGTATAACTAGACAGTGGGACCAGGGATGATTTCTATATTCTGCTCTTCTCTCTTATTTCCTAATTTCTTCTCTGATGTGTATTTTGTTTAATTGAAAAATACCAATACAAGCACTATCACCACCAAAAGGCTATAAATAGCTTCATTATCAGGGCCAGTTTTGCTGCCAAAGGAGTCATGAAAAAGAATTTCAGCGCTTTGAGGATCTCGCAGTTTCAGCAAAAGGGTCAGGTATAACATATTTGCATTAGAACTTTATAACCCCTTTTCTCTAACCCATCAGGTAGCCTGCAGATTATGCTCACTGGAATGTTTTCATAACTTTGTTTCTTCTATCCTTACCCAGTGTTCAATCAAGATTCCCACCTCCAGGTTTGTGGATTTGTAGACATCTGGTAGACCCCAACCTCCTCGTTCAGCATTCTGCTTCTGCATAAATCAAAATCCTTTATCCCTGTGTTCCATGTTAAGTATCTTCCTAATCTCTGTGATAATCATATTCACCATTCCATGTTATAACTCAAATTCACTTTAATTCTCTGCATATTTTAAATAGTAGAGTAAATACCTGAAGCCATAAGTCATATATCATCCTCTCTTCCTACCTATGTTCTCATGTGAATCACCAGATATCTATTTCTCTCCCATAACTTCTGTTTTTCAATCATAATTCCGTTCATCTAGGTCTTTCCCCTTTCTTACTCAAATTCAGATTAAATTGCTCTTGAATAGATTAACTAGTCTTTAGCTGAGTAATAATACAACAATCCACATGGATGTCATGTGTTTACATCATACCTTTTTTTATTATTATTGAGAGCTCCCTATCTCTGTTGGATTTTATTTACTAATAAAATTTTAAAGCAAGATCATGTGGTTTCAATAAACCTGGTAAAGAAATAGAGACGAATTCCTAAATATTGAAATTGGCGCGAGGAATGAAAGGGACAGCCTGGGTGCCCACACAAGGCACCGGGCATTTCAGGATTGAAAAGAAGTTTGGCAGAAAAGAGCTCATTCTTCTTGGACTCCAGGGACACTGCTACAGTTGCTTCCCCTAGGCAGAGCTCTGCATAGTGGTGCTATTCATTACAAAACCACCCACCGGTGTCATTTCAATATTGTGCAAATGATACAATTTACCTTTGTGATAATGGTATTTATGGCATGCCTTTTAAAAACTGCACTTAGCAGAATTACAGAGACTTCCAATTTGACCCATAAAAGCTGGTCAATGTTGCTGAGATCATTAAATCTGCAAATGAAAAGGTGTGAGAGTACTTTGTATCTTAATATATGCCAGCTGTCATAAACTGCATCTCAAGATCACACATCTCATTCTTTAAATACATCTTAACCCACTTCTGATCTGTGTGACTGCAGAAGCTTGGGAGGTACTGCCAGAATATAGCATTTCAACATTTTATGTGAGGAATATTTTGTGACCTGAAGGTGTATGGGTTAGAGAAAAAGTTAAGAGAATTTGGGGTGCATTGCTAACATTTCTGCAATTTAAAAGTCAGCCTTGTACTCATAGATACTATTTTTTGGGGTTCCACATACTAATCTCCTTAAAAAAATATACAACTTTTAGATCGTCCTCATAATTTTCTTTTTTTTTTTCAAAACTATGTAGCACCAAAAAAAATTATATAGCATCACAATAGCCAAAAGATCTGTGCTTTGAAACTAAATTAGTCCATGTTATCTCTTGGAAAAGAAGATGGGTGAGGGTCAGGAAAGAGTATAAGCGACTTACCCAGGGTTACCATGCTGGTCAGTAGCTCCCAGGATTTAAAAATTAAAACCTCACACTGTCCTGTCTTAGAATATAAAAGGCCAAGAAAGGGAAGGTAAATAGACAAACAGTTTAGCTGCTATAAATTACTAGTAAAAATACTGAAACAAAGATAACATTTGCAGATCAAATTATGAATTCAAGAAGTTTCCACTGTGATACTTTCCCTACTTAATTTCTTCTGGTGGACATTGGATTTATTGTTATAATTTTCAGGAAGTCATAATGGAAATGGAATGGAAGGCAGCTTTGTGATTCCCCAAGCAGCTCTAGGCTGACTCTAGCCTGATACGATAGTTATTTGTATAGACTCCTATTTCCCTTACTGCACCTGCCTTCATAAGCAGCCTCTGATCTGCACCCCTAACTAATATCATGGGTTGAAGATAAATGCATAATCTGCCCTGGTCATCAAATGAGAAGCCCAGCCATATATTCAGCAATGTTGAAGCGAATACTTGTGCAAATATGTGTGCAGAATAGTTTCACCCCAACTTTCAACCACAGGATAATAATAAATATGACCAAGAGCATTCCACTGGACAAGGGCAGGAAATGTGGGTTCAAGGTCCTAGTCTACTACAGCAGAGATGAACTGGCAGAAAGCAGCAGGCAGACACCTCCTGGATGTTTGGATTAGCTGTGGAGAGTTACAGCAAAGCTAAGAAACAGCTTAAAAGTAAACCACACTGCAGACGATGGACGCTAGGCATGCATTCACTGTTCATTTGACATTCAGCAAAGATTGCCTTCTACCTACACCCACAGGAGGAGAGGAAATGGGCTTTTCTATCATCAGCCTCATTGACCAAGAGCCCTTTCTTTGCTCTTCCAGAACTCATCTGTTGTCTTGATATTTTTCATCTCCCAAGAACTGAAATAGCCAGATGTGGAAGCTTAGCAGACTTGCAGCCCTTGTACTTAAACCAAACAATTCTTACCTGAACTAAAGGCCTGTGCTCCCCTCCTTCCCTTTCCCAGCCTGCTCCACTACCCAGAGGCTCCGAAATAATGTGTTCTTAAGGGGCTGAAAAGTCTTAGGACTATCCAACTTCATCTCAGACTGGGAAATCAAATACGGCACCTCCCAAAAGGGAGACAGATGTAATCTTGAAGGCCAGTGCTCTTTCTCTGGAAGCAGTGAGTTTGTGGAGCACACCACCAAACCTCCAGTTCTTGTGCAGCAGTGGTGCCATATGAAAACCGAACACCAGGTGTAGGAGAAGGAAAAGGGCCCATTTATTTTCTGCAGAAAATGGAAACAGGGGAGACCTAAGTCTCAAATCCTCAGTCTCCCTAAACAAAAGCAAGCAGGGGTTTTTAAGGGAGGGGTCCGAGCTTGGGAGCTGCGTGATAAGGGAGTCCTCCCAGCAGGGGGTTGTCTGGTCACCTCCAATATAACTCAGGACTCAGATCAGAGGGATGTGCATTATATGAGGGGTTGCCAGTCAGTCTTTGGTTTCTCCAGATTTGAGACACCCATGTGCCAACAATGTCCCAGGCCAGTGTGACCTCTAAGCTGTTTTTGAGATGCACCAATATTCAGCAAGGGGAAAGACAAAGCAGTAGAATATTAGTAAATAACAAGAGGGAGTGAGGGACTAAATAAAGTTCATTAGTCATGCTCTTAGTAGGCCACAAAAATTTTGTTATTAGGGGCTGGAGTATCAAGTAGTGGGGAGTCAAGGATTAATGTACAGTCGGTCATTTAAAGAAGGGCTGATGAGTGGGCAGGAGAAGCCAGCAAGGGGAGGGGAACAGCCAGGGAAAGGTGTGCTTTTAGGGGAAATCTCAGATTGAGCCTGATGGCCAGGTAGCTCTGAAGTGAAATAACACATCCAAGCATATCCTGATTCATGGTGGAGATGGGGTTTCCATGCTCTGGACCACCTGGCATCTGCTAAGACCTCCCACGAAAGGAACTTAAATCGCCAGCTCGAAGCCTGTGATCACAAGGCAGTCAAGTCATAGGTGCAGTCAACTAGGAGAAAAGCACACAGTGTCAAGGTCAGATGGATTCACAGCATCCCTGCAGTCTTAGGAAGACTAAGACTAAGACTTAGAAGGCAGGCAGGGCTGAAGGGATCCATCTCACTCGTGTGTTTACAGGTGTTCAAGCGAGTACTTGCACAAGGATGTTCATTTCAATACTACTTTTAAAATAAAAAAATAAAAAATAAAAAACAAAAGGAAATCAATTACCCAATAATAGTAGATTGGATAAATCAAGTATAAAATGTTCAGATGATAATTATTCAGCAACTACAAAAAATAAACCAGATTTTTCTACTCTTCAAGGTATATTACTAAGTGAACAAGATCAACTTGTGGAGTAATGACTACACTGAAAAATATTTCAACAGAAAAGATGTAAAAATAAGTTGAGTTTGCATATATTCACACACTAAATTGCATAGGGAAAAAGTCTGGAACACTACAAGTCAAATTGAGGAGATAGCAGCTCTTATGTGTCAAAGGGGACTCAAAATGTTTATGCTATATAGCTTATCAGACTTTTTATAGTAATTACATAGTATTTGTCTCATTATAGACAATATTGCCTTTGTAAAAGCAGGCATGATATTTGAAATGTGGAGCTAGAAAAGATTTATTAATCAAAAGAAAAGATGAACATTACTCCTTCTCATTCTTACAAATAAGAAAAACAAAAGTGGAGTTAATTTCTAAAGACTTTTCCCTCCCAATCCTGATGGCCAAAAGGGCATAATGATTTTCTGTTTTCAGTTGAATTCTGTTATGCAACTAATTGGACCCTTATCTCTCAGTGTTTCAAGGGTCTTTCATAAACTATGTTAACAGCAAATCTCCCCACGCCACACAAGATACTCATCATAAGGTCCTCACGTGCAGTGCATGGGACACTGCTTTGCCTTTAGAGTCTCCTCAGGTCCCCAGTCCATGCTTTTCTGGTGGTGAAGTTTGACTCTGCTACTGGCTGGTAGACTCCCAAAGACTCTCCATGTACATGAGGATTTTACTCCTCAAGAATGTTAAAATACAGAAAGAGCACCAATCTCTAACAGCACTTTGATTTAGATATAGCTTGACTAACTGTAATGCTGACATGAGTTTTTTGTGTTAGTATTTATTTTGAAAAGACAGTGGCAAAGCATAATAATTTTGAGATTGGTCACAAGGGAGGATAATAAAAGAAAATAAAAAAAATCACATAAGAGAAATCACAAGATTTTTTAAAAAGATGAAAAGTAGATAAATAATTGTGTAGAAACTGACAATTTTCAGTTTCTCTCAGAGACGAAGTTACTTAATGATCTTATTCCCTTATACTATCTCCTTTGCTTCAGCCTGTAAAATGTTCATACATCCCAACCTAAGAAAGAAATCCTCAACTCTGTCTCATGCATACAGAGTTGTGCCATCATACCTCTCCTCCCATTTCCATGTAGTGTTCATGAGTGGTCCCCATGATCATCACATCCACAGCTATGTAGCTCTTCCATTTGGTCCCATTCCTTCCTATCTTGTGAAGATCAAAGATAATATTTAACATTACAGAATTGGATGGAACATTTTCAATACTTATCTTACTAAATAGGCAGTTGAATGTCATGAAATGAACTCAGCTTGCTTCCTCTTCAAGATTTGACTTAAATATCACCTCTTTCAAAAAGGCACATAACACTTGCGAAAATAATAAGGTACTTTCTACTCTTATCCTTTTAGTAACATATACATACATTCACTTGAGAACTTGTGTTATCTCTACTTATAGACCTATCTCCCGTGATGGTATGGATATTCTTGAGAAAAAAAGATTGTGTCCACTTCAGTATCCCGTCTTCAGTTTAGGATCTAGTCAACAGATGATGTTCAATAATAACTATCAAATGAATGTATTAGTGAATGAATGAATACATTAGTAAATGAATATTGGTGAGAAAGCCTGGAAAACAAAGATAAAATGCTATTAGGTCTTCAGATAACTAAGAAAGACATAGTTAACATAGATTGAGAACCAAGTAAAGAAAATGCTGGAACAAAGGACTGAAGGACCCCAAGTTTGGGTCTAAAAACATAAGCCTTGGAAATAAAATACTGATTTAATTAGCCTCATTAATGAGGTAAAACTTCCTCTGAACAAGTCTGAACAGTAGTAGAAAAGTTTTTCTTTAGACTCTACTGCTTATACAATATATGCAACTCCATATATCATCACATTGTAGTAAAATAGTTTAACTCTACTTTGCTGATGGAGTTTAAGGTTACTACTACCAGATAGTAGAACAAGGAAAGTCCTTACTTCTAGGGACTCCTCACATAAAGGAAAAATTCTATTTATCCTAATTCCTTGACTGGTGAGCAAGTCATTTGATTGCAATATTGGGAGAACCAAAGGTTAAAGAACAATTTCATCAGGAAAAAGGCTAAAATAAATAATTCAAGATAGGAGAATGTATTCAAGCAATTGCCTTGATTCTCAGATATCAGAAACATCCCTCATTCTCGTATTCCCCCTTAAAGACAGCGATGAGGCAGGTATTCTGAGAAGAGATGTTTTCCCCTTCTTAGAACAACATCTGACCATCTGGTGCCAATTTGCCCAATGTCTTGCAACAGATTAGCCCAACTCGGGGTCTGTGTCTGGTCTCAATGTTGGTACACCTATCACAGATCTGCTCAAGTGGAAGCATCAAAGGGCTCCACCATTTGTTCCTGGATTATCCTGTCCCAAGATTGGAAGGAACTCAAAGCCAGAAATGATGTTAATGCAATGTAGGTCCTTGCTACATTAATATTAGATATCAATGACTGCTATATAGCCCTCCTCCCACTTTGCAGCTGCAGACACTAAAGAGGGCACAGATAGATCACTATCTCTTAGAAAGGGACCACTGGAGAGAAACAAGCCACACTGCTTCCACCCTCAACCTGCTCAGCCTTGTGACTCTCAGCTTGGACATGGCCATCAGGCAGCCTGGGCATAAATATCCATGATTTAACTCAACCAAACCCTAATTTCCTCATTAGAGAAAGGAGATAATATGAAAAATTCCCTCTTAATGTCATTTGGAAGACTGAATAAAATCATGAATGTAAAGGGTTTAGCAATCTGTCTCATCAGTGTTGACCATTATTATTGGCTATGGGATCTTGCAAAGACAGGGTAACTGCCATTCCCGTTGGATGGATAGCCAATGTTCAATGGATCTTCCTCTCTCTCTGGTCAACAGGGTGATAATGGTCAGGATTTTAAGTGAAGGCTTTGGAGTAAGATGAGATTCTACCTTCTTTACTTAGAGTCTGGTGACCTTGGGCTTATCATTTTTAAGCCTCATTTCTCTTATCTGTAAAATAATAACAATACCTGTGCCTCATAAAGTTGGGGCTTCACCTGGTGCCTGGCTAAACGGTGTGTGCTCAGTAAACTGTAGTTGCCAGTATTGTAATGTTACTTTACTTAGTATCATTGTTTCTAGTTCCAGTGTAGTAAAAAACAAATAAGAGTTATTGAACATAATTTTGCCTCAGATGTATATATTTTTAGATAAAAAGAGGGAGAAAAATCTAGAAAAGATGCTCTAGGAGAAGTGATAAATGCAGATATGAAAATCTAGTCCTTTGGTGTCTTCCCTCTACCTCCCTCCCTACTCTCTTTTTCAAATACATTAAGCTTTCATTGGAAATAATTTGAGTACAGGAGTTTAGCTGAGTGATATCATATTTGTTACAAAGTAACTAGCGAGATCAGAGAAACATTTCAGAGTCAGAGAGAATTTAGGAGGAGCTTTATTAGCCAGCGGCCATAGGGGGCAAAAAGACTCAAAGCATACAGCACCCTGTGTATGCAGCTCAGGGTTTATATAGACACACAGAGAGGTGCAGAGAACAATGGCAGTTAATAATTTTTGACAGGCGTAACCACGGTTATGCAAGTCTCCTATACACCATATTTTTAACATTTTTCCCATTATCTGAGGTCCCCATTTGCACAACCAGCTCAGCCAGCCAGGCACCAGAAATGTTTTAACCATAAGGCATCCAGGTGTCTAGGACTATGCAAGCAGTTTCACAGAAGCAGAATGAGCATTCAGTGGTCAGAGCACATTGTTTTAGACATTCCTCAAGGCTGAGCTTGTGAGATAAGAGTGTGAGATAAAGTTTTTCCAGTTCCCTGTTTCAGTTTCTGAACATTTAAAAAATTTCCTATAAAAATGTCGAGTACTTTCAAATCATATGTCTGATAAGAGAATAATATTCAAAATATATAAATAATTTTTACAGCTCAACAAGAACAATTTAAAAATGGTCAAAGAGCTGAAACAGATATTTTCCAAAGGTATTAAAAATGATCAAAAAGCACATGAAAAAATGCTTGATATCACAAATCATTACTAAAATATAAATCAAAATGACAATTATATACCTCACACCCGCTAAGATGGCTATTATAAAACAAAACAACTAACAGGTATTGGTGAAGATGTGGAAAAATTGAAACCCTTATGCAATGATGGTGAGAATATAAAATGGTATCGCCACTGTGGAAAACAATATGGCATTTCCACAAGGATTGAAAATAGAATTGCCATAAGACCCAGAAATTTAACCTCAGGGTACCTACCCCCAAAAAGTAAAAGTGAAGTTTTGAAGATATATTTATATCTTCATGTTCACAAAAGCATTATTCGCAATATCCAAATGCCCATCAATAGATGAGTGGACAGACAAAATGTGGTATATACACAAAGTGGAATATTACTCAGCCTTAGAAGGATAGAAATTCTGATCATACCACAACATGAATGAACTTTGAAAAATAATATGCTAAGTGAAATAAGTCCAACATATAAAGACAAATACTGTATGACTCCACTCGGATGAGATCCCCGGAACAGGCAAGTTCATAAGGATGAAAAGTAGAATAGAGACTGCCAGGAGGTGAGGAGAGAATCCGGAGTGATTACTTAAAGGGTGTGGAGTTACTGTCTGGGATAATGAAAAGAGTTCTGTAGATGGGTGGTGGCGATGGTTGCAACAATAAAGTTAATGTCTTTAATCTTGCACAATTGAACACTAAAAATAAGTTAAGATGATACATTTTATATCTATTTTACCATAGTAAAAAAAATTTTTTTTTCAAGTATTGAGGTACGCCATTGAGAGAAGCTAGGAATCTATCATCCATTGTATCAGAACAGTGGTTTTGTGATGAGTCCACTTCCACGGGCGGAGCAGCACTTCCCAGAATCCCCGCCAGCCTGTTTCCAAGGGATTCTTGCAGCCTTAGATCAAATTGTTGCTGCTGTTGCAGGATCCTCCCAGCAGGAGGCGGCAGCGGACCTCCAACTGCTCTCACTTTCTTGGACTCTTCCTCCTGGGATATGTATGTGCCTTCAAAGTCAGGGGTCCAGAAAATCGACATGGGTTCCATTTTTCCTGCGGTTCCATCTCGTGCTTGCTATTTCCCACTTTACACCCAACCGCACTTCCCTATGCCTGCCCCCTGAACGTGAAGCTCCAGAACTAGTCATAGAGACATTACAACCCTGTGGAGACTATTGAACCCACCCTAGAGCTGGGCAAGGTCATATCTATGTAGCAAATCCATCTCTCCACGCAGATGTAGCGCGCGCACACACACACGTGATTCCTTTTTTGATTGACCCTTAATGCAATGATGGATCCGCCCTTTTCAATTCACCCCTGTATCAAGCCCAAGGATAACAAGGAATGTAGTTGTTGATTGACATTTTCTGTGTGAGCTTAACATAAGCAAGGGTCCAGAGTCCTTTGTGGAGCAGTGGATACAGTTTGCATCTTGAATATAGTAGATGAAAACCTATTGAAAAATTAGAACATGCTTATGACTTAATATTGACTTAAGACACATGAAGTGAATTAACTGCCCATTAACAGCTTCTCTCTCCAGATCCATCCCATATATAGCAAACTACACACCACCAGAGCATGCACTGACAGAGAGTAGATGCAGAGAGCTATGAAAATTGTACTGGGTAGGGGTCAGTCAATGGGCCATGGCAGAGCTGCACAGTCATTTGCTGTAGCAACAGACACCTAAGACCCTTCTCCCAGGTGGTAGGAAGAGTATGAGAAAGCCTCTCACTCTCCCTACTGCTTTGCTAGTATCTGCTCCAAAAGACACCTGAAATTTTTCCCATTTTTATTATACTTCTTCCCATTTTCATTTTTCATGGTGATAATCACTATCTTTACTTTTCTGATTATTGTTACTTAAAAAAAAATCTTATACTTGTACACACATCCCTATAAAATATAGTCTAATTTTCCTAGTTTTGAACATTATGAATATGAGGTTTTATTTTTTTCCATGATTTCTTTTGATTAGCATTGTTTTTAAGATTCATTTATTTTGATATATAGAAAGCTATAGTTAATATATTTTTCGTAGCTCATAGGATTTCTTTGTATCACACACTGTGATTTATTTATCCCATCTATTGTTGATGAACATTTAGACCATTTTTACTTTGGAGTTAATTCTAACAAGGCCTTATGAACATTCTTTGCATTTCCACAGATGTTTCTGTAAGAATCCTTCTAAGATATAGGCCTGAGTGGAATTTTTATACAAGACATTAAGTTCTAATACCCTACAAAATGCTAAAAATTGTACAAAGTAGCTGTTTTAATGACCAACATTGGGCAAAACTTCCCTTTCCTTGACCTACTTGTCAGCACTAGGAATGTCAAACTTCTTAATTTTTTAAATCTATGAAATAATATATTGTTGTGGTTTTATTTTTCATTTTCCGATTCCTAATAAGATTAATTTGTATGTCTATTGGACACTTATGAATCCCAGTTTGTGACCTGACTTTTCAAATACTTCAACTTTTTTCTGTTAGATTCATAGGTATTCTCCATAGATTTTACACACCAAGAATTTGTTGATTATAATCATAGAAAATATATTCTCACAGGCTGTGTCCATCTTTTTAGTCTAAATATTAGATTTTGAAATGTTGTCATTTTAATGTTATCATTTTATTTATCTTTAAGCGATAGCATGTGCTTTTTCTATAATAAATTCTGTCTTTCCTAAAGTCGTAAGTATATTTTTCTATATAATTTTTAAGCACTTTGTCGATTTTGCTTTCCCATTTAGGACTTCCATCCTCTTGGAGTTGTGCAGTGTTGGAGTTATGAGTTTGGTCTTTTTCCATACAGATAACCAGTTTTTCCCATGCTATATTTTGAATGCCATTTCTCCTTCCAATGACCTGCCATGTCAGCAGCATCACCTATAAAGAAGAACTATGCGTGGGTTTCTACTGCATTCCAGTGGCCTGTCCATTTACATCCCACAGCATTCTAAGTATTAGAGCTTGATGATAAGTTCCTCTACCTTCTTTAAGACTGTCTTGGCTCTTACTGATTCTCCGTACTTCTATTTATATTTTAGAACAAAGTGCCAAGAGATTTCCCCTGATAAATAAATTTTTCTTTTCCAAAGAGAGGAAGGAAGGGAGAGGAAGAAAAAAAAAACATTTTTTTAGGGAAAGAATAAAGGAAGAAAGAGGAGGAGGAAACACTTTTATTTGTTTCTAATTGTTAGTTGTCCCTGCACCCTGCCCGCCAACCTATTCTCTCCCTTCTTATAACCCCCCTCCCCAGGTCATAAACCTGGGTCTTTGGGCTTCAAGTGGTCCATGCCCCAGTCACCTGGCTTAGTGCCTGAGCCACCAGGGTGCAGCTGACTTACTTTTAACTTCAGTCCATCCTTGTCCTTTATTTATTATAGTGATTTGTATTTTAACCTTAATTGAACTGAGTCACCATCTTTCCTCCCTTGTTCTACTCTTTCCTATTTCTTTTCTCTTTTTTATTTCCTTCTTTTGGATTGACTTTCTTTAACTTAATTTTTCCTCTAGTTTTCCTTTGACAGTAGAAGTAATACACTCTTCTTATTCATTTGGTGCTTTATTCATGTTTACTTGACTTAGCAAAGTCTAAAGTCAATAAATATTTTATCTCCTTCTAATCATTTCAAAGATTTCAGAATATTTCAACTTTCTTAGGCACAAATTGAATTTTATGGCTTTAATTTTTTGTATTTTAATTCTATTTCACTTAAGGACTATAAAAATATCACTGTAATTGTTTTATGCAGTTATTTTAAAGTCTAATGACTTTCCATGCTCTCTATTCTTTGCCTCTCTTAACCTCAGTATCATTTTCCTCCCACTTAAAAACCTTTAGAATAGCCATAAATTCTTTAGTCTGTTGGTGACAAATTTCGTTTTTGTTAGTCCGATGATATCATGATTTAGCTTTCACCCTTAAAATATATTTTGGTTGTAGGCGTGTGTGTGTGTTTGGACATGTATGTGTGTGTATCCACATTTATTTTCTCTCAAGACATTTGAAAATATTTCGTTTTCATCTGACTTTTATGTTGTTGTTGAGAATTATGACTCTAACTGCTGCTCTTGTGAAGGTACTCACTTTTTTCCCTATGATTCTTCTTAAGATCTTCTCTTTGTCATCACCTTTCTGCAATTCCATAATGTTAGGTATTTGTTAGGCTTTCTACATGTGGACTTGTGGGCCTTGATAATTCTTGAAAATTTTTAGTCATGTCATCAGATACTGCCTCTGCCTCATTATGACCTTTTTTCTGAAAATTTTGTATACCCATATTAGACTTTCTCAGTCTAAATTTCCTTTTTTTTTTAAGGAAAGTTTTAGGCAGGAAGGAAGAGAAAGGAAGAAGCACTGCATTCACTCCATTTAATTATTCATCTCGGTTGCTCCTGCCAGCCCTGGGATTTCGTGAAACCGGGCCGTGGGATGTATGTGGACTGTACCCAAGCGCTCCTCCTCCATGGTTCATCCACTCTAAACTTCTTGTTTCACCACTTTTTTTCAAATATCCTATCTGTTCTTCTTTCAATGGGAAAATTATATAATTTCTTAAGATCCATATTCTTAGTCACCAATTCTGTCTTTAACAACATTTTTAATGTGGCGTTAACCCATCCATTCATATTTTTATTTCAATTATTATGTTTTTTCTAGACATTCTTTGTCAAATCTCCTTGGTCATTCCAGTTTATTTTATTTTTTAAGAGCAAGGCATGCAGGCAGGAATGAAGGGAAAGAAGAAAAAGCTTGTGTTTATTTAGTTGCTTCCCCAGGCCTCGAACCTGGGTCCTGGGGTCAAATGTGGGCTGTGCTCCAGGCACACATTGAACAGGGTGAACCTGAAGTTCATTTTTAAACATAGAAAACTAGTTATTTTAATTTTGTGTCTGATAACTTTGGTATCTGGAATATTTGCCCATCAATTTCTGTTGTTTCTATTGCAAGTAGAATGCTTGAATTCTTGAGTATAGTCTGGGAAAGACATCAGTGGCGGTTCCCAGGCTCCCATTGTCTGCACACAGAAAGTTTTTCGTGCTTTTTTTTTGTAAAGAAAAGGCACAGAGAGACAGGACAGGAGGTCTCTATGGGCAGTACAGCTGCTGCCCTCATAGGCTGGGGCAGTGTTTTACATCTCAGGGTGGAATCTCCCCAACACGTATCTCATGATAGCTGTTTTCCTTGTATACTCTCTGCTTTAGTTGCTACAATTTTCTTTACATTCTTGTCATTAGGGTTTGCTACATGTTAAATGTTCACCTTGAGCTTTTGCTGTAACTGCTTTACCCAGACAGGGAAGTCTGTGCTGCATGTAAGTATGTTAGATCTTGCTTGTGGTTACAGTCGTGCATTGGTGAGGTTTCTCCCTCTGTCCTGCACTCGGGAGCTGGTCAGTCTTCCTGGAGTGCTGTGGTATGGGGTGAGGTGTGGGAGGAGATGTGCATATATTTCAGCAAACTTATACTGAGGGTTCTCGAGGTCCCAGCTTTGTGAGATGAGGGTCTCCTAGGATATGCCAGTTGGGCTGCCCGTGCCATCTATGTCTCCTGTCTCCTGGGCCCCACGAGGCAGTGAAAACTGGAGCTCAGGTTCACTGAGTTTGACAAATGCCCCAGGCTAAGACTAGCTCTGTTTGTTTCTCACAGTTTCTAGTTTCCTTTGGATTTTTCCCTGTGTATTTCTTGGTTTCTTGCCAGCTCATCAGTGCTTTTAAGAAGGCTTTGATTTTCAATCTTTTTTAGTTATTTTCAGCTGCAAGGATGACTTGAGTAATTAGATCGCCATATTGTCAGAACGAACCCCGCAGGGCTTGTTTTTGTGAAACATAAAGAGAAGAAAATGATGTTTAATAAAATGAGCAGGTTGGTAAATAAAGCTCTACTATTCATCTTGCAAGCAGGCATTTCAATCATATTATGTGATTAAAGCACAAGGTGACTTCTTTCTTCCTCAATGGTAGGAAGTGCTACAAGTCAACTCTGACTTTCTGAGAGAAAATACATGTGCAGAAAGAAACGGATGACAGAACTCAAGTGGGAGGATTTCATCCCCATTTAGGTTTGTGGCACTTCCACACAAAGGTGAATGACTCTATACCACTGCAGAATGGTTACAGGAGTGTAAACAAGTAATTGAACAAGTAACATACGTTTTTGACACTCTTCAGTCAGACTTATTCACAGAGTTGACCTGCTAACTTTCCCCTAAGAAGAGACAAAGAAGTAAACTAAACACAAATTCTTTTCTCTTTTACCCACATGTAAATGATTTTCTAAGTGAAAGTGTGAGGCACCAGAACCAAGTTCTCCTATTTTAACTTATCAAAAAATAAGTGAAAACACCCCAATGAGAGTCTCTTTCCAGGGGAAACCATGTGCTGCTACCACCAGGGTCTTGTGAGTCCAAGAGATTTCATGGGGCCCACTCACTCTAGGAACAAAGAAGGTAGCAGTCAGTAGAAAGCACTTGAGGTTCACTGAAGTGAAAGAGAAAGTACACCTTCAAGAGACAGAGTAAGGGTGAGCTTTTCTGAGAGGGGAAGCAGGTACAAGGAGTCTCAGGGCTGGGTTTTTATGGGCTATTCCCCACCCTTCTCCCCACCCAGGGGTGTTCTAGGGTGGGGAAATGGCTTGAATTGGTCTGTTAGTGGCTGCCCTGCAATCTGGTTGGAGGGCTCCCTGGCCTCTAAGTTGACTGATAGAGTGCGAGTAACTGTCCTTATCCTCCTGCCTGTCTTTCTGCGCTCCACCCACACCTAACTGCTACCTAACTGTGCTGAGTGACTTTTCCATCCGTGGATGCACCCCTTCAATACAGGCAGACACTGAGCTTTCTCCTTTTACGGAGGACAGAAGTGGACAGCAGGTGCTACTAGACTGGCCTGGTGGGGGCATGTTTGCACAGATTGCGTATGAAGGATAGGCCTCACCAAGATGTTCTCACTGGCCTTTCCAACACTTGTCACTAGAGCATGTGGATTTTGTCAAGCTGAGGTCAAGCAAGGCCCTGCAGTCTCTCCAGAAACTTCCACCACTCCCTTAACTACCTAGAAGAATGAAAATTATTGAGGATATTCCCTAGAATTAGGATTTTTTTTACCAGAAATAAACTTTCTATTGGTGAAACTTATCTACATGTCAGGATATACATCTAATTACAAAGTACCTGGTCTTCATCATATGAGTCACCTTCTCTTCACCATGTGAATTTCCCTCCTCAATCCTTAAAGTCCCAGGACTCTATCCCATTCCTTAACTCAGGATCTGTATCTCCTCAATTGCCCCATTGACTTTAAAGTCTACATACATGTACTTTCTCCTTAGGTATGTAATTAAATTTGCTTTTTTCTCTTACTAATCTCCTTCTAACCTGTCTGATGATGATTTGATTGCTTGACCAAACCAGAAAAACCCAAAGGGATTTCCTTTGCCAACTATGGAAAGAAACGGATTATTTCTAAAGTTCCTCTAGCACATTAAATAAGCAAATCATATATCTGTAGGGAGGCTTTTCTCTTGCACGTTCAAATCTAGACTCAGTGTTTGACACTTCTTTCTGAAGTCCTCCCCTACTCTGGGAGAGGCTTCCTTGTCCTCCTTCTGTAAGGACTTGGCATACATCCTAACTCTCCTTCATCCCTCATTGGCTCAAGTCTCAGTTTGCCTGCCACAGTAGCAGCTTAAGTGGACATCAGCCCTTAGAATGGGCCTGTAGAAAGGCTTTCATGATGGAATGTGAGGCAATGGGAGGAGGATTTTCTAAACAGTGATGGTATAGCAGAATACCAGGAATGGAGAAATTAGTCTCACCTATAAAGCTGAGCTGGGCACGTGGCCAGAGGAGTCAGAAAATAATGATGCTGCTGAGTCCAAAATTGTATCCTCATGCTGAACATAAAGCAAGGCTTTCATAGTGTTTCCCACTCAAATTCACATTATAAGCCATGGTCAGTTTAATCTTCCTAAACATTGTTATTATCATCCAACTCTCTTTCCTCAAATCATTACGGCAGCCCTCTACTTTCCCAAAAAAGTCAAACTGCTTGGCCTGGCTGCCAGGGTCCTCCAAGTCCAATAATTAGTTTATAATCTCCTCAAATTCTAGCACCTTAGAAATACCTGGAAACATAGCCCCTTCCTTGAGCTTTACTTCCATTTGAGTTCTATGAAGTGTGATGGGACTTCATTACGGAACTGATGCCTGAGTGAACAGGGAGGAAACAGAACGTTCTCAGAAACCTCAGTGTCTTATAACTTAATCTTGGAGTTGACTTACCTTCACTTCTGCCATATCCTAGTGGTCACACAGAACCTGGGAGGCTACTTACTACTCAGGGAGTTGATACCAGTATGTGGGGATATTGTGGTCAGTCAAAGGCTGATTACTACATGGAGTCATATGATTGCCCTAACATGCAAACATCTTACAATCAATAATGTGTCATATTTTCATTGAAAAAATTCCTAATTAGTGGCATATAAAATGATCACATCTTATATTTGTGCTATCTTATTCAGGAAACTAGAGTAGAGGCACCTTCTGGCTTTGAGGTGTCTTCCTGGCTTCTGACTACTTGCCTCAGCCACAGTTTCTGATGGCCCCATCTGACAGTCAGGTTCGCACATATGCTCAGATCCTCCTCTGTGCCCTTGCTGACACCAGCCCTTCTGAAATGCCCTCTTCATAACTTAAGTAACCACATTAGGCCCTGAAGCTTTCCCTGACCACCCTAAAGCATCTATACCTCTCTCTTCTCAATATTCCTGTAGTTCTTGTCACTCGACCCTTTCACTCAGTGTTTATGATTCTGTGCCTTGCAGTAATGGCTGAGTTTTCATGCATACACATCTCATATGTCCCTCATATGCATGCACAGTGTGTTATAAATGTTGCTGCATGCAATTAAAAGTGTTCTTTTTTAATCACAGAATTTGCGCACACTTCGTAAAATAGCAGCAGCAACAGCAAACTTCTGCTTCTCAGGTGAAATTGCATAACTGGACTACAGAAATCAGACAGACATAATACTATGCAAGACTATACAAGCCAACTGTTAAAAGTCAAAGATGCAAAGACTAATTCAGAGTTCTTTGTTTCCAACAATTCATCAAGTTCATGCTACAGATAAGTTCTAAGACTGACTTGGACGTGGTTTTTACGACTCATCATGTAAAATGGGGAAAGGAGCTTTGTCTGTTTTTACTCACAAAGATAGTTTGGGGTTTCGTTTTTTTTTTTTTTTTTCAGGAATAAAATATCAGTACTTAATAAAGCTCTTATAAGTAGTTTGAGTTGTTGTCTTGTAATTCTTTTCAGGTTTAATTTAGACAAGTGAATTGATTTGATCTACAGAAAATAATTTAAAAAGAATACACGAGTTGCAATTAAAACTGATTAGAAACCCAGCAGAGAATATTACTAAATTAGAGGAGGTTTTTTTCTTCAGTTTCTTGGATCATTTAGTACTTGCCTTCTCGGAAAATGCAACGGGGCTACTCTGTTGCCAGAAATGCATCAGGAATGACCCAGGCCAGCTCTTCTCTGGGGCTGGCTGGAAATAAATATACCGCCGGATATACAGGTGATGAGGGGAGTCATCATCCTTACCTCACAGCATATCCCAAAATTAACTGGAAAAGGATCATAGACTTACACAGAGACTTAATGTTAAGACCATAAACCTTCTAGAAGAAAACACGGAACAAAACTCTTCCTGTCCTTGGGGCAAGCTAAGGATAGATTGGGCTAGTTAAACTGTTCCCTGGGAATCACTCTGCAATTTGGAGACAGGAAGCAGGGAGTCCTTTCTTGGTATTGGTGCTAAGACACATGGACCCATTACTTACTCTAAATATCTCTCATTTTTAACTGAATTTGATTGTCATCTGTCATCAGTAGAAGGATAATTCATGAGCTCCTTCCCTGGCCTCTAAGAGCACAAGAACCTAATGTCCCTTACTTTCCCAGACTTGGAAATCATTATCTTACAGAAGGTATTGCAAGAGTGGGTGAGAGGGTGTCTATAAAACACTTAGAGATTTCTCAAAGAAAGACATGGAAGGTTCACCAGGGACCACTAGGGTAGATACTCTTCTCAAGAACATGCTCTGAATTACTGTCAAGGACCTGTCTTTGCTCTATCTTGGGACGTCTGTGTTTAAGCATATGCAGTTAATGGCTGAGATGAGAGTAGATGGAGGAACACACTCCACCCCTCCTGTTCTGTGTCCTCTATCTTTCTTCCTGTTCTCCAGCTCCCCATTAGCACATGACAGGCAGAATTAACTTGAATAAAGCTATCAAAGAACTTTCTCTTAACTTAGCCCCAGGAGTCAGAAAAAAACAGCCTATATACCTGAAACATGAAATGGAGACATGTCCCCAGCTCAGCAAAGCCATGCTCCATCCCTTGAACACAGTGGGAAGCACTAATCATATTCATTAGGGACCCAGTGACAGAGCATCTATCAAAGGATGAGGGCAGAAGTGAGGAAAAACAATTATGTTGAACAAACGAACTAAAACAATTATGCAGCCACCCACTGAGTGCAGAGTTTTGAGCTCCCCTGCAAACAGGGTATGAAATAATCAACGGAAACTGTATTGCAATGAAGCTGACGGGTATTTCAGGAAGCTCTTTCATGGGATGAAGGCAGTTACATTATTAGTTCGAGAAATCTCAAAGGTGCTCTCTCCTCGGATCTCATGTGAATCTACAGTGAGTCGCTATAATGATCAGAAGTCGAATCACAAACTGAAGATATTAAAAGCCTACCTCTGACGGTCTTGGACACTCAGTCATGTTTGTCATAATTTGTGACTACCAGCCTCTTCTCAATACCTTTCCTGTGTTTGAGGACTGGGCCCCCATTTTGCCTGTCCTCCCCAAGTGAAAGCTAGAAATGTCCTTTCCCACCCTATCTTGCAATTACTGCCCAGATGGGGCCCCATCTCTGCTGATCTGACACACCCACATGGGGCTCTGAGGGAGGAAGACGCAGTCACCAAGTGGAAGCTGTTTCTAAGAAGAATGAAGGCAAAGCAATGGAGGTCTCTCTGGGGCCCGCTGTCAGGGTGTCACTATGGTAGTTCCCCTGGACAGCCCTGCTGTGTGGCCAAACCCAGTTGTGTTGGTAGCCTGACCCCAAAGCCTGACACCACTTTAAGACCGCTGGAAGTCTCAATAAAATACTTTTATGCCCAAATTACTTAGCGTGTTGACTGATGACACACATTTCTTTTCAGAATCTGAATAACAAGTACATGCAAGTTCTTCGAAAACCGCAAAAGGCTGTACCAATCTATGGTCGCAATTATAGTACTTGGTTTTAAAAGTAAGAAACACTTACCCAAGCTTGTAAAAAAAATAGACTACTTACTAGTTTGTCAAATGTTTGGTATTCTACAAATACCTGGGTCGCAAGATAAATGTCATAGGGGGTCTTTTCTAGTTACATGGCAGGAAGTCTTAATAAGCTAAAAATGTATGTTTTCCAGAAGTTTCCAAGGACACTCCTAGCATTGAAAATAGCAGAGGCTATACCTGTCCCCTATTTTATGACATTGGATGTTTTCCTTTGAGAGGGCAGATAAAAGGAAACATCAAATTGTTGGTCACTCCCTGAGGTCTGCAGAAATCTTCAGTTTAGTTTAAAGTGATCTAGGGCATTCATGCATTGAGGTCTGAGACAGCTAACCAGCTCACAAATTACAACATTTCTCTGTCTGCAAAGGCCTTAATGTAGAATGAATGTAATATGAATTTTCCCTAAGCAGGTAACTAAATGTGTTCTTTTTCCTCCTACTAGTATGTCTGATACTGTTTGCTCTAGCAGCCTGAGAAAAACCCAGGGACTTGGGGAAGATTCCCTGCTGCTTCCCTTCACTGTCACGCCTTCCTCCTACTGGTTCCTCCAAAGCCCATTTGCTTCCCATAGAAATTCTATTTCCCCCTTCCCTTTCCCCTTTTAAGCAGGTATATAAATGTTTACTCCTCACAGCTCAGTGAATTGTTCATTACTGAGCACTCCTGCATGCACACAGAGAACTTTATTCTCTGTTCTTCTGTTTGTTGGCAGTTCATTCGCAGCCTTTCATCGCACACTTGGACCTAAATTGGTAGAGGAAAAGATTTCCTCCCAATAGTGATACAGCTGTTTTAAGGAAGGACAGAGGTGTTGAAATGAATTAGAAGAAATAAAGAACCAGCTTCAGCAACTTGGATTCCGAGCACCTTAGCCCTGGAATCAGCTTCATCTCATTCCTGAGTAATGCAGGGACGGAACCCGGCATCGTATATCAAGAGGATGAGCAGACCCGTTAAGGTGTCCTTCTACAGGTATTGTCACCTATATGCTTAAGCAATAAAAGCTGATGGCTGTAACATTAATTCAATAATGTGTTATGATTATATTTTATATGTTCAGTACATAACACCATACAGATCAATATTATCATAATCCTATGTATACTATGTATTACGTTATAATGATCTATTCATATATATTTTATAATATATTATTTATGTTCTATTCATACACAATTATACATAAGCTATATATAATTTATTATGTATATTGATTGAATGAATAAGCAAAAGTACAGAAACAATACCTTTAGCCTCATATATCTGTGTTCTAATGCCAATTTTAACTCAAGGAGATACTTTTTAAAAAAGTACTTGTTTTGGTGACAGAAGTCCTAAGCCAGCTTGAATCTGTTAGCCTGAAATCCATTGAGCAGAGTCCCCAGTAACTAAAGACATTACTCAGCAGGAAGACCACAGGTTAATTTAGGAGTCAGTCCTGGGACTCATGACTGTGTCTCGCGATCTTCTGAGAAAGAACTAAGGGAATGTTTAAAAATGGAAGAATTTCACATGGCAGTCAGAGATACATGAAACTGGTGGCTGTTTTGCCACTGTTAGCTGCATGTCTTTGTGACACTAAACTTCCAATGAAACTTTGTCAATAAAATAAAGCTATTTTTCTAGACACCAGAATGCTAAGAGTTTTCAACTTTTTAAAGTAATGCCATTATCTTTTTCAAGTAAAATGATCAATTGAGCAAAATAATGGGAAGACAAGTTACAGACTAGAAGAGAATATTTGCAAATCAGAGATCTGCTAAAGCACTGTTATTCAAAATATGCAAAGAACTCTTAAACCTCAATAATAAGAAAATAAACAACCATACACAAACGATGAGGCAGAAGAAAAAAGATCCATTTAAAGTCACATCAAAAGGAATCAAATATCCAGGAATAAACTTAACAAAGAGGTGAAAGACCTGTACAATGAAAATCACAAAAGATTATTAAAAGAAATAGAAGAAAGCAGAAAGAGAGGCAAAAATATTCTCAGAAACAGAAAGAATTAATGTTTTAAAAGATTATTTGACCTAAGGCACTATCAATGTTTGACATAAGTCCAATAAAAACACAAAGGACATTTTTCAAAGTAATGAACACATGATACCAGAATTAGTAAGGAACCAGAAAGACCTTGAATTTCTAAGGCAATTTTGAAAAAAAAAATGCAGAAAATATGGCGATATCATGCTCTCTGGCTTCTAAATATATTGCAAAAAGACAGTGATTAAAATAGTGTGATACTGGAACAAAAACAGATACCGAAGTTAGTGGAAGAGAATTGAGAGTCCAAAAATAAATCCACACATACAGGCCTGTTAATTTATGACAAGGTGCCATGAGCATGTGACGGAGACAGTAAGATCGTTTCAACAACAGGTGCTGGGAAAACTACACAGCCACTTAGAACAGAAAAAAACTAGAGCACTTTTTAACACATAACCAAAATTAATAGATTAGAAACCTGCACATAAGATGGGAAACCAAAAAATAAAGGGAAAAAAAAATCATAGGAAACACATTTCATGGTATTGTTCTGAGAGAGGTTTTTTTTGAGAATTAACTCCAAATCGCAAGAGATGTAAAAGAAAAAAATAAACAAGGGGGATTATATGAAGCTAAAATGTCTTGTCCAGCAGAAAAAAACTATCATTGGAATAAAAAGAGAGTCTACTGAATGGGAGAAAATATTTGCACACTGCACAGTGACAAAGGGTTAACATCCAAAACATATAAAGAATTTAGGGAACTCATCCATAAAAACCACAAGAACACCCCAACTTTTAAAAATGGGGTGCCTCTCTGAAAAGAATATACAGATGCCCAACAGACACATGCAAAAATTGCTCAGTTATTATAGATAAATGCAAATCAAAACCATCTTGAGATAAATATCACCTAACACCAGTGAAAAGGGTCTGCATCTGAAAGGTGAGTCACAGCAAGTGGATAGAAAGGAACCCTCCTACACTGGTGGTGGGAATACGGGTGAATGCAGTCACTTCAAAAAACAGTATGGATAGTCCGCAAGAAATTAAAAATAGAACTTCCATATGATTTTGCAATATCATTTCTAGGAATTTTTTCAAAAGAATATGAAAACATTAACTTGAAAAGAGTATATGTACCTTTATGTTTATTGAGGCACTATTTTCAATAGCTAAGATATGGAATCAACATAAGTGCCTATTGATGGATAAGTGAAAAATGAAAATCTGGTGCATATATACAATGGAATACTACTGGACCATAAAAAAAGTGAACTCTTGCCATTTGTGACAACAGGGAGATAATTCAAGGGTATTTTTCTGAGTAAGATAACTCAGATAGAGAAAGATAAATATTGAATGAGTTCACCTGTATCTGAAGTTTGAGAAATAATGCTAATGAACTGATAGGTTAAAATCAGAATAAACCTTTGCACCTTGACAGCAGAACTGTTATTACCAGAGGAAGGGCGTGTGGAGGTTAAGATCATGCGGTAGAGAGGGTTTATTCATTATTCCATTTCCCCTTTACTTTAATAAAATATATGTTTTCTAAAAAGAAAACAACCCATTTTTTTTTAACGGGCAAAAACACTCTGAGATAAAAATGGACTCATTGCAATTGGCCTTGAAATCTCAGGACACTCCTTAAATGAATTGATCCAAAGACTGAAAAAAGTTGAGAGAAAATCTTTGCTGCAAAGTTGAATCATACAGCATATCTAATTCATACTCACATTCCTAAACATCAACATCCACATGTTAAAGGAAACAGTCTAATTTACTCTGTGATGTGTTAGACTCTCATTTCAGTTGCATAATTGACCATGGCACCCCATAAAAAGTCTAAGAATCCCAAGGAAGAGCATGGATTGAGCTGTGTCCATTTGAACAAAGCAACTGCAAGTTTAATACTTTTGCCAACAAGTTTACAGGTTTGTCGAGAAAGAGACACCTTCAGTCAGGTGGAGAGTGGGGCTAGTTTCTGCTTTGTTTCCCACCTGTGTACCCAGCACAGAGCTATGTCTTCTTATCCTAATCCACACACAGGCACCATGTAAGATAAGAAGGCTCCATAGAGCCAGCAACATGAGGGGTAACTATGTATTTGTGCATACAATTCTGTTTAATATGCATGAATATGCACAAGCCAGAATTTCTGAAAAGACCAGTTCGGAGTTTAAAGTTTTCTAATTGCACACTTGGAAGATCAAACACATGCAGTGTAGTGTAAGGAAAACATGTATTCGATACTCTGCACAAAAATAAATGAATCATGGCTTCATCAGCTACTGTGGTGGTGATTTGTCACGTGCTGAAATTCAGTACATAACACATTCTGAGTGTTGCTTTTATCATTTTAGCTGAAAATATGAACACAAACATTATTATGTGATGAAGACTTAAAAATGTGCAGTCTCACAGGCTATCAGTATAAAATGAGGTCGCATAGTCTTTCCATGCAAATTAAAATGATGTAAGCGTCTCACTCACTTCTCTCGAAGGACTTTGAAGGTCAAAGATTGCTGCAGCTGTTGGCGGGAATACGACCCCTGGCACTGTCACCTTGCAATGACAGAAGTGCGTACAGGCATTAGGGAGATATAAAGAAGAGACTCATAAACCTGATTTAGGGGAAGACGCTGAAAAAAAATATCAGGGAAGATAGCAGTAATTGTCTTTTATTTTCTGTTTTCTGGGGCTTTGACATCTGAGTCCTTGCTGATCCTGGAGGGACTCATTTACCAAGGTCAGTCAATTTGTAGACAGAGAGTAAACAATTCACCTGGGGATTTACTTTTCAAATACAGAGACATCAAATCAGATCCCACACCCCCAACCACCTTCTCATGGGGCTCCCAGACTGAACCCTAGTCACCCCAGGGCCAGATAACAGACAGCCAGGGACAGTCCTCATGTCCCAGTGCCTACTGAATCTAGTGCCTATTCAAACTAGTTTATCTTAACCTCCTGAAACTGACTCATCCCTTCCTTCCTGCAGAAAGCACAAGAAAGGCCCTTTCCCCATAGTCCTCCAAACTCTGGAGTCTGGTGTCTCCTGTGTGGTAGCCACATAGCATGGCACGCCACCCACGATGCGATGTGACCGCCTCCTCTTGAGATTGTGAGCAGCAAACTGTCTTTTCAATGGCAGTCAACTCTTGATCTACTGAACTCTACCTAAATAGTAGTAAAGCCCATAAGTTAAAACAAAGACTTTCTGGAGGACGTGATGTCCTCAGTGAGTCCTAAAAGATACCTGGAAGCATTATCTTTGTGTAATGAGGCAGTAAATAGTGTTTTAGGCACAGAGAGCAGTATGTTTGTGTGACCACCTGGAGGTAGGAGAAAGCAAAAGCCATTCAGGAATTCAAGTAAATTCACTGCTGCCAGAGCACGGAACACGAGTAAGAGTGGTTACACATGGCGTTGAAGACATCAGCAGGTACCAGATTTGGAAGGTCTTTATATGCCCTGTTTAGCAAAGAGTAGAAGCCATTGGCCGCAATATTGCACCTGAACAATGTACTTTCTCATCTTTCTTCTGGGGACAAGTTAGCATTTCTTTGGGGTGATTTCTTCCACGCTGTGTTTATTCTGGTTGGGACCACACTGATAAACACGCACAGTGACTGGTCCCAAACAGGATCAACTAGAGTCTCCTTGGGACTGCCATGTAAATTGTGGGAAAGAGATGATCTCATTTTACTGAATTTGCTGGCCTTAGTGGCTGTGATTCAGGAGCTGGCAGTGGCCATTGTCCTGGACACTTACAGAGACTCTGATCAAAGAAGAAAGTAATCATTTGGAGACAAGTAGACAGGAGATTGGGAGAAAAAGTGTCCTGCTGATTTTGAGTCCCTAGTTCTTGATTCTCATTCTTTGACTCTTCTTTGGATAACATGAATCTACAACTGGATCCTTCCCTGTGTGAGGTAGAAAATTCCTTTGTTTTGTTTGTTTTCTTTATGCCTTTGGCTCAGTCCAGAGTGTTTTGGATTTCTGCCACTTGAAACCAAAGGCTCTTTCAAAAAAATCCTACACTAAGGAAAACTGATCATCCTTAGGAGACACTGAGTAATTTTAGGTAGGAGAAGGATATAATGGACATGCACTTTAGAGTGATCATTTGGAATCAGTGTAGGGAAGAGTAAGGGAGGAGGGAGATGGGAAGGCAAATTGAAAACATGGTGATGGCTGAACAGAAGGGAAGAAGAAGTAGAAAATACTACATTATAAAGAAGTGGGATGATTAATGAGATTTGATAAAATCTGAAATTGTTAATCTTCTAATACGTTTACTTTAGGATTTAACATTAAAATTATTTGAAATTATCTCTGGTGGTGATGACAGACACTGTAATGTTTTTCAGTCATTAGTAATTTTGAAATTTTAATCTGACTTGACTTGCAGGCTGTCAACTGGACTTTGAGAACAATGCAAACATTGAAGGGTCTCATGGTAAATGGCTGAAGGGTGGTGATAAGATTCCTTTTGCATTTTTCAAAGATCATCTTGGATTCTCTGCAAAGAATGGATAGAATAAAAGCAAAAGTAGAGACAAGTCATTCTTCCATGTTTATGGAACACTTTCGACATGCCGGGTACTGTTCAAGACCCTAGGGATAAACTAATTAATGAAAAAAATAAAGTTGCTGCCTCCATGGAGTTTCCATTTTAGTGAGGAATCATAAAGTAAGTACATATTACATATACATATATATTTTTAATTACTATTTTGCTTATTATCTGATATATCAGGGTGTTGACACATGCTAGAAAGAAAAGGAAAACAAAGTATAGGACATAGAAGGTGGGTTTAATGCTGCAGGTTGACGATAAAGTTATTAAGGGAAGTCTCTCTTAGTTGAGCAAAGACCTGGAGGAAATAAAGGAATAAGCAATGATGCTATTTCCAAACAAAGCAAGCAGTAAACTCAAGGTGTGAGCATGGAGTATTTGAAGAATGACATACCCTGGGACTGGGGGTTTAGCCACAAAGTAGGCAGGGATGCCATTTATAAAAAAGGAAAACTGGAAAAGAAGCAGGTTGAAGGGGAAGCAGATTAGAAATTGTTAAAAATAAGACACCTGTCCTCTATTCATATGGAAAAAGTCGTAGCTAGTTGGACACAGGAGGCTAAGCTCTGAGGGAGGAACATGATTGGAGAAACTTCAGATCCTTCAGTTTATAGAAAGTACTTAAATCAATAACCTTAGGTGGAATAATCTAGAGCAGTGGTTCTTAAGCTGAAGTTGGGGAGGGAAGGGGGCATTTTGCTTCTAGGGCACAGTGGGCAATATTTGGAGCCTCTTTTGGTCTTTTCAATGGTCTTTTCTTTTGGTCATAGTTGTAGGAGTGGGCACCTACCAGCAGAGGCCAGAGATGGCACTAAATAATCCAAAGGTGCACTGGACAGTCCCCACACAACAAAGAATTCCACCCCAAATATCCAAAGTGTGGAGGTTGTGGCTCTGAGATAGAGAGAATATGGCTACAGAAAAAGGCAGAATCAAGCTTTAAGACATTTTGAATGTAGAGATAAATTAGAGGAGGGAGTTTACACTATAGCTTCAAAACAGCAGGAAAAGGAGCCATGTGACTAGCATGAATGGAGAACCTGGAGACCTGCTCAGCGTCAGTGCTGGCTAGCAGATGTCCTTCCTCATATGTCCTCCCAATAGAGTTTATGCACCACCGTGATCGCTTTTAAGTTGACAACTTAAAATTTGCATCATAAACTTTTATCATAAATTTGGGATAAAGGTACATATATGTATACATACACAAGTACAAATATTTTGGAAGTTATATTGTGAATGAGGGAGGGAAAACGATGTAAAGAATTAGGGTCAAAGGGAAAATGCTTTTTTATAATGGAAACTTTGTTGTACGCTGAAGGGAATAATTCATTAGAAAGGAGAAATTGATGTTAATTTTGGGGGTGCTGTCTTTGAAAGGGTTGGAGGGACTGAATCTCAAGCATAGGGAGGTGGAGTCAGCTGGGAGAAAGCCAGAGCATATACTCCCCTATAATTAGCTCTCAGTGCTCTTCTTACTAACCCTGCTTTATCTTTAGCCAACATTTATTTTACAGCTCTCCAAGTACAATATGTAAGAGGCAGACGTAAAACTTCTCCTTTCTCCTCTAGGTTCTTCTCAAGCTGGTGGAATAATTGCTAATGTCAGATTAACAGGATATAAAGATCAATGGAATTACTTTTATACCTACATAGAAAATCTACATAGAAATTAGCATTCCAATTTTAGTAAGAGAAATGAGGATATTTATTCTGAGCTAAGGAACAGGATAAGGAGCCTGTAGCTTCAAGGAGAGGGGAGGGGGACTTACGTGATGAAGACCAGCTGTTCTACAATAACGTTTGCTCTACTGCTCACGTAGGTTTCTCTGGTAAGTTATTTCTAGAGATAATCCTTAATCTGGGTGACACTCCCAATTTTCATTCTTGTAGGTAGCTAAGGGAGTGATGAATATTTCTTGCGAGGCTGCAAGGCCTTTATTGACCTCAGCTCAAAATAATTCCACATACTAAAGTGACGTATTTCAGGGAGGCCTGCTCCGAGCTTCTTCAAAAGTAAATTTCGTGATGTGGGGACTTTTCTCTATTGTTCCTCATCGCATTACCCACATTCATGGCAATGTTTAATATATAGAAATTACTTAATAAAAATGTATTGAAAAATATTTTTCAAATTGACACAGGTGCAGGTATAGATTTGATTTCATGATGGGAAGGTGAGGGAATGCCTACATAATTTGCTTTTATTTTCTCAAAGTATGGAATTTGGGCATGAGCTGAGATAAGGGGAGGTCATTTGGATGAGGTGGGGAGGGGGGTTTTGAGGCACTTCTTAAGGTGTTAAATAGTATCTCCATAAAAAGAAAAACAGGGGTGCCTTGGTGCCTTTGTGGCTCAGGTGTTACGCTCATGCCTAGGGAACAGTCCACATACAAGGACCGGAATTTGCAGGCCAGTACTGGGGGAACAACGAAAATGAACAACTAAATAGATAAAAGTGCTTTTTCACCCTCTCTCTTCCTTCTTATCTACTACCTGCTTGCCTTCATTCCTGCCTACCTTCCTCTTTTTTAAAAAGGGTGAAAGGGGGAGCAAATCCACTGGAGAGACAAGGGCGTTTGTAGTCCATGCTGAATATTCATCTGAGGCTGTGGTTGAGTGTTTCAAAGTACAACAGATTAACTCAGTTGTGTGATTGAGTCCTAGGTTTCTGCTATAGAGGGTGGGGAAGACATAGCCCCCTACTCCTCTGCATTTTTCTCAGGCCTGGTTGAGCCATCAAATTAACATCAGACAGATTAGTAGAAGAAAAGAACAAATTTAAGTAATATATATGGAGACTCTACCTGGATATAAATTCCAAAACTAATAGAGCAAAACAAGTGTATATATCCTGAGCTAAAGAATGGGAGAGGAGTCTGGGGTTTCTGGAGAGAGGAGGCGGGTCTCTCACGATGAGAAGAGGATTGACTCTTCTAGTGAAGTCAGAGTCTTTATCATTAGATCTTTTCTATGTCCTAGAGATAGGCTTCTCCAATAGAAAGTTTATTCTAATAAAGATTCAAATTCTGTCTAATATTTCCAATTTTCATTCTTACAGGTACTTAAAAGGGGGAGGTTATCATTTCTCTTGAGACCTATTTTGATCTCAGCTCAAAACAGTTCACCTGCCAAAGTGACACATCTTGGAGAGACCTATCCTTCACTGTCATATGAATGGCAGCTGGCATTTATCAAGCAACAAAATGAAGGCGAATAAACAGATCTCTGAGAACAGATGATGAATTGCATTTTGATTATGCTGAGTCTGAGGTACCAGTGGACATCAAAGTGAAATAATACAAGTAGGTGGTCAGTAACGCGGGTCTGTTGGGGAGGGAAGAAGAAGGTGGCGGAGATGCAATCAGAGGTGCTAGCACAGGACAGAAGTTGAAACCAAGGGCATAGTTGAGATCACTGGAGAAGAGGGTGGCATGGAAAAGAAGGTCAGCTGAAGCCTGAGAAACAGGGAGGAGAAAGAGCGACATACATTTGTCATGTATACAATGTCTAAGCAGATTATAGTTTTACTGGGTCAGATGCCAGGTCTCAGGCCTTCATTCTTGGCCCCTGGCATAGCGCTGGCCACACCAAAGGTAATTCTAAAGTTCACCCTGATTTAGCTTCTCTGTATTTTCACTTACTAGACTCCTATAAGAATTTATGATTCGAAATGCTGCTAGAGGATAATTTTTTAAAAGGTAAAAACATGACTTTTGTACAGTATAAAAGGAACACATGTAAAGATTTTAATTCATTAATAAGGGACTAGTTAGATGTTACCACCTCTTCAAGGAAGAACTCAAAGAACAGACACACATACAGCCAGTAATGCTCAAAGGACTTTGTTCTATAGATAGAGATATGGAAATAGATGCAAAACTGGCTTCTTCCAAAGAAAAGCAGGAGTCATTTGTACTTCCAGTGGACAAAATTCATTTGCATGTGTATAGAAAAGAATCATTTGCATTGATAATAATTATCTATAATTTAGAGTTGTACAATAGTTCAAAGACAAGAAAGGCACAGATTACCCCACAGAATCAGCCCAGAACTGTGCATTAGACAACACCTGGTTTTCCTTTGAAGACATTGTAATTTTTTTTAGTTCATTTCAATGCCTGTCACTACTTTTCCCATTATGCCACAAAAAAAGATCTATGTCCCTACCGTTTTTATAAGTTGGGTTTGCTGTAAAATAAGCATGGACGTATTTTCCTGTAGTACCATACCTGAATATGGGTACTAACTGATTAGGGAGATGAGGCAGAATTTGGGACCCCCTAGAATTAATTTGCTTTAATGCTGAAATGGGAAATATTTAAGAATCCAACTAAACCACTTCAAATCCATTCTGAAATGAAGCAGGGTATACATAAAGGACAGAAGATGTTGAAATGGGCCTGTTGGGACCTTTGAAAATCAGAAGAGAGGCGCAGGACCGGCCTCCCCGAGATATCCAGATAGGTCTCCCTCCAGTGTAGCACTTTGGCACATGGGTGTGTCAAGCTGAGGTCACTGAAGGCCCTGTAGTTTCAAAAGAAACTCATAACTCCCTTCACTACCTAGAAGAGTAAAAATATAGATCATTACCCAGAGTTAGGGCTATCTCCAGAAAGAACCTTTCGATCAGAGAAGACACTCTCTGCCGCAGGGCAAACATCTAATCACAAAGACTCTGGTCCTTGTCCTAGGACTCTGCTCCTCTTTCCTTGAAACTCCAGGCCCCAGTCCTGTTCCTTAGCTCAGGCTCTAGCCTCTTTTTTTTACTTTGGAATCTACATCCATGTAGATTCTCTATATGCATGGATTAAATATGGGTTGTCTCCTGCTAATCTGTCTGATTTTAATTTGATTACTTGACCAGCATGAAAGCCCAGAAGGGTGGGGGTGGGAATCTCTTCACCACCCTAACAACAGTGCTTACTCCCTACCTCCCACCGCCCTGCTGTCTTCCTCCCAGAATGAAGAACTGTCAGATGTATACGCAGCCTTCCATTCAAGCACATGACCCATTTAAAAATGGAAACGCTCTTATCCTGTGTTAACTGAGTGAGGATGCCTTTGGGTGCTGTTGGAAGAACCGGCTTCTTCAGTACAATAGCTCAGGAGAGGCCCGGAGAACATAATGATTACTGGAGAAAATGCTCCATGAATTTCCCGAGCACAATATTTCTTTCTGCAAAATGTGAGTGTTCTATGGCAAACCTGCCCCAAATGTGAAAACTATAAATAGGGAAGAGTGGGAAGGAAAAATGGGGACCTGTCACAAAGCCACTGAAAAAAAGAGAACTAAGCATTTTCCAGAGGTTTGAAAATCAAAGGGAGGGTGTTACTATTCACTTAGAAATAAAGTAACAGGCTCAGGCCGTATACTGAAATGAAGGCAAGAAAGAGTGAAATTAGGGTTACAGGAGACACTTGAAGAGAGAGAAATGTGTCAACTTAAAGTCCCATTCTTAATAAAAGTCCAGTTAGGCATGCCCTGGTGGAGTAGTGGTTTAGTCAGCCTCCTTCAGCAGAGAACGCAGGCCACATACACCCCAAGGACCTGGAGTTCAGACCTGGGGCCTAGAAGAAAACCAAGATGTACAACTCGATAAAAAAATTGAATCAAGTGCTTCTTCCTCCTCTCTCTTCCTGACTGTCTCTTCTCACCTTCATTCCTGCCTGTACCTTTCTTTCAAAAAAAGAAAAGTACAGATTAGAGAATGGAGGAATAAAATTAGGACTGCTGATCATGTCCTGCACAAATTAGGAGCTTGATACAGCTACTTTTTAATTTTCCTCTGAATCCTAAGAAATAGGTGTTATTACCAAAGATGATATTCAAGTATTTAAAAGTAGACAAATATTAACAGATCAGAGGACTGAGCCAGACATTAACCCTCTAGTGACTGGACCCTGAGGCCACAGTGGGGATCTTGGGAAGGGATCAGGGCAGGGGGAGTGGTGAGGAGCACACAGGCTCAGGGAAGGAAACTCAGTGGAACTCGGGTTAAAATAGTGTGCACCAGCTGAATGTCAGTTCTCAAAGGAAAACCAGGGTAATGTTCTCTGGTAGGGTTAGTCCTTCTCTCCTTCTTGCTATTGTCCTCACCAGGGGTGGCCCATTAGTATCTAGAGCTTTCCCTAAGGCTCCTAATGTTGGTGGGCTGCACCAGTTGCTGCCTATAGCTCCCATTATGTGGGGTCTTGGCTGCTCCAACTGACTCTTGGAGGCAAGCAGGCAAGGGGGACCCTCATTCCCCTTCACTGCATCCCCAAGGTTAGCACATCAGGCTGTACAAATTTAGGTTCATTTCTTTACTGAAGATGCGGGATCAATTTCAGAAGGTAATTAAAATGAAGGAAGGAAAGAGTCTAAGTTCTAGAGAAGGCAGAGTTTCCCAGACATTTTTGGTCTACCCAGCATCTTCATCCCATGCTTTCGTGCCTTGGTTAAGAGCTTGGGCTTGGCAGACGGCTGCACTAAGCACTCACTAACAGAGAGGTCTAGGGCTAAAACCCCACCTCTCAGGCTAGTTATTAGAACCATTTACTTTGCTAGGTGGTTGGTACCATGATGGGTTTATAAGAAAATGTCTCTTTTTCTGTCTTCTTGGTGGGTACCTTGAAGTGTGAGGAGAGCAGAAAATGATGTGATGTTTGAGATTTGCTTTAAAAGATAATCCAGTCCAAAAAGGGATGTGATAGTGTCGAGGTAGGAGGAGGACAGAGGAAACAGCTTTAGCAAAATGTAATGATTGTAGCAACAAGTTAATGCATGCATGCATCTGGCAGGGGTATCCTCATGTTCAGACTTCTGTGTATCTCTGACATTTTTCATAAGAGTGAACAAACAAAAACACCTAATGAGGCTTTCATTCCCCATTAAAAACAAAACAAAACAAACATTACCTGGGTTATAGGAGGCACTTTTCGTTAAGTGCTGCCCTGGCAATTTATTTTGATTCTCTGGATAGATTCCTAGTTCTCAGTCTATCCATCATCTCCTGTAGACATTGGCAGGGAATATTCTTAACAAGAATTGCCAGGGCCAATGCTAGGGAGTATGATATTCCCAATTCTACTGGCATTTTCAAAAGTGACGGGTTTCCTATTTGGAGTCACTTGAATACAGATGTCTCCTTTTAAGGTGTTGCTTCCTCTGTTGGAAATGCTAATCTCCCAGGAGAAAACAGTATTGGGAGAAGCAGCCTAGAGCAGGTTTATAAAAGCACAACTGCAGGAAAGTTTACAACTTGAAGGTTGGAGAGTATGAAGTGAGGTTTGTGGTTTGAGTTGTCTCAAAGGACAAAAAAAAAGAGAAAAAAAAATTAATCATCCTCATTTGACCATAGTATTCACAGCTAAAGAAAAGGAGAAAGCACACAGAGAGAAAAAAGAAAATCTCAGAATAAAATTGGGATGGGTGGGATGAGTAGGAGGGAGAGTCTGAGAAACTGGGGAGAGGTGGTGATTCCACCAGTCC